>JAKVIS010000507.1:0-66438 GCA_033119425.1 Bufotes viridis | reverse complement strand
GGGATTTTCTGGAGTTAGCCGCACTTACGCACTGGGCCGTAATACATCCCTACTGAAGCTCTACGGCTCATGTGCAGTGTCCTGTGTGCAGCCGAACTCCACTGTGAGATTTTCCCTACAATGTCCTTTTGCGCATGTGCAGATCGTCACAACGCCAGGAACGCCTACTAACGTAACTTCAGGTGCGACCGGTAGGGAAATCTCACGAAGTAGGGAAATGTGACGTTACAGTTTTGCAATAGCTTCCCACTACATTGTATGCAACATTAACCCTGGGTTCAGACCTGAGCGTTCTAGAAACGCGCGTTTTACGCGAGTATTTCAGAGCGTTTTGCAAATAGGAAACGCGCGTTCGTACGCGCGTTCTTGTGATTGACTACTGTGGTGTCAATCACAAAACGCGCGACAAACGCCCCAACGTTTTTGGATGAGCGTTTTTGCAACTAAGAAACGCGCATCATACACGCGATTCAGTGATTCACCCCTATTTCAGCATGGCCCATAGGCGCGTTAAAACGCCCCAAAGAAGCTCATGCTGAAGCGACAGCGTTTGGCGTTTTTCAGCGCATTCAAACTCGCTGTAAAACGCCCAAATGTGAACCATGCCCATAGGGAAGCATGGCTTTCCACATGTTGTGCGTTTCAGAAACACTTAGGTGTGTACCTAGGGTTAGGGTAAAGGGTGGCATTAGAAAGTACAACTTGTCCTGCAAATAACAAGCCCACAACTGCTATGTGAATGGAAAAATTAAAATGTCATGGCCCTGGAAGGCAGAGAGTGAAAAATGAAAACGCAAAAATGAAAAACCCTCTGTGGGTGAAGGGGTTAAAGTTAAAAAATAAATAAATGCTGCGCGGTATGTGCGTCGCTGGTGTTATCCCTCTTTCCATTTTTTAATAAGGAGGTGTGATATTTTGGCATGTAGTGCGAAAACGACTATTTCCCATGCGCTAATGTCTTGCTGCAGTACGGTAGTAATATCAGCAGGGGGCGATGTGTGAAGCATTTACATTACGTCCTTGTTGTTAAACCTCCGAACACCAGAGGGCGCAGCTTCCTAGGCGCCTCCACGCTTACCATTTACTCTTCCGTCAGCCATTTCCTGCTAACTCCGGCGGTGTGTTCAACCGAGCGCTCCGAGGAGGAATTTTTTTGTACCGTTCGCGCGGTTGGTCTGTAGATCGGCGGCGCTTCCCCTGGCATCATGGTGGGTATTTGGGGCGGGTGGTATAGGCCTGTGCTACCTGGGATGAGGCAGCGTGTGCTACACGTGCAGCGCCAGTGGAGGGAAATAGCAGCGGCGCACAATGGGCTGAGGCAGGGATCACCATTGTGCTATGTGTTGCCTGTAGTCATTATCTCCATGCTTCCTTCCTAGAGTTTGCCATTAAACCCCAAACCCTTTCTGAATGGCCTCACTGGTAAGCCAGTGATGGTGAAGCTGAAGTGGGGGATGGAGTACAAGGGCTACCTGGTGTCTGTGGATGGCTATATGAACATGCAGGTGAGATGTGCTCTGTAATGGGACCTCTTATGGTACTTTAACAAGGTGGCTTTACTGCAGGCGCCTCGTCATGGATTTTTCTTCTTGGCCCCATGCATGTGTGAACGTAACCGTAAAGGGGTTGTCTTACCGCTTGTCTCCAGAGTGGCACGTGTGGAGTTCTGGTGCTCTAGGGGGGGCCCTGCTAACATGACTGGCAGCACAGGGCAGTTCCCTCCTGGCCTCACTACCAAGGCTGCTAATTACTCAATGCCCACCTCGGATGGCTCAGCACAATGATAGCAGCCTGGGCGTAGCGCATGCGGCAGGTCCACAGGACGTACGAGTTGGATGGCGAAAGGTGCTTCAGATACAGGCAATACGAGGTGGCCAGGGACGGGAGATAATGCGCAGGAGACTGTATCTGGAAGAGCTGGCTTTGTTTCCTTTCACTGCGCAAGCGCTGCCACCACCGATGCATTGTGCTGGTGGCTGTGTCCCCTAGAGATGAGTAGTTCATGAAAACTAGAAGTAGGAACAGAAGGCATTATGGTAACATAGAGTATATTGGTAATATACTTACACAGCAGAAGTATCATGAGACAACCCATTTAACAGGAACCCATCAGGTGATCACTGATGCCCTATGTGAGAGTGGCATATGATAGGATAGCTGAACTCTGTGGATTTGACATAAAAAAAAAAAAAATAGTAAGGGTATGTTCACACATACCAGATCTGCAGTGTTTTACCTCACTAGAAAAGGTTTAAGTCTTAGCCAATCACTGAGTCTGCAGGCAGTGTGTAATGAGCAGAGCCTCGGGTGCAGTGAGGTGCAACGGCAACTCCCTTGTTGCACCAAGGGGCTAATTTGCATGAAATTAAAAGCCCTTTTTCTCAGTTGGGGACACAGATAAGGATGGGCCAAAGAGCATTACTCTATGCAGACAAGTGCACATCTGAGCATGCAGCAGATATTAGTTACAGGTAGGGTAGCACCAGGTATCGAACTTTTGAAACCCAATCGATACTGTTACACCCGGATCGATCCGATACCGGGGTTTGCAATTTTCCGATACTAGGATGCGCTACTGTGTATATTAGTATCAGAGAACATGGCACGTGCCGCCCTCAGCGTGCAGCATGTTCTCATCAGCCGGCACAGTGGAAGAGGAAGTCCTTCCCTACAGAGTGTGACGCGGCTGCTGCCACCAATGAGAAGATAATACTGAAGAGGAGGGGAGGGGCTGTGGCCACTGCGCCACCAATGCTTATAATTAACCCCTAAATACAAATGTAAGCAGCGGGTGCCGGCTGTATCACACAGCTGGCACCCGGCCTCAATGACAGGGAATGGCGATCACACAAGCCCCCTTCAATTGACCCCTCAGGTGCAGCACCTGAGGGGTCAATTGACGGGGGTTTGGTGTGATTGCCGTACCCTGTCATTGAGGCCGGGTGCCAGCTGTGTGAGATGTCAGAGAAGATATCGCTGTTAGAAATCGAGTCGGGAATAATGGCAGGTAAAACCTGCTTTTATGTTCACTTTCAGCTGCATTCACTGCATCCCGATTTCTATCAGTGATATCTTCCCCTGTCCTGAACAGATTGCTGTCATTCTGGTATAATGTCAGCTTTCATACAGTATCAAACCAGAGATATGAGCAGGTAACGCAGCCGTCCCCCCTCCCTGTCAGTCTGGAGGAGAATGAGGGAGCAGCTGCAGGAGGAGAGAAAAAGAGTAAAAATATATAGAAATGGGACATCATTATACTGACCCACATTATAAAATTGTTTTACCACACAGTGAACGCCATAAATAAATTTCACAAAATGTAAAAATTGCTGTTTTTTTATCTTCACCTCTAAAAATAAAATGTTATGTAATACACTATATATACCCCAAAATGGTTCCTAAAAAAACCTACAACTAATTCCGCAAAATAAAAAATTAGAGAAAATTAAAAGGTTATGACTGTTAGAACACAAAGGGGGGAAATATTATTGGTCCTTAAGGCTAAAATGAATGATGCCACAAATGCAGTAGTGTCCCCTGACTTGAGCGCCAAAAGGATTTACCGCAGACACACATTGAAAATCTACAATAAAAATGTCATTTTTGGGAGGGTTTCTCCAATTTTAACTTAACTGTTCGGAGGTTAAGGACGTCAAATGGCAGTTTTCTCAACAATCTGTCATCTTGGACAACAATGTCATAAGTTAAAGGGAATCTGTCCGAGCTTTATGCTGCCCTATCTGAGCCAACTGCTGGAGTCTACCTAGTACAATGCATGAGCTAGGGATTCTGCATATTTATGACCACCTAGCTTTATATCGCTAGGATATGCCTTTGGTGTCAGAACGCCTGGGACCCACTGCTATCTCCAGAACGGCTTTGCCCCGAAGTGAACAGAGTAACCATCCATGCTTGGCCACCTTCCATTCACTGCTGTGGGAGTTCAGAAAATAACTGATAGCTGGCTCAGTTGCATAGAGGTGAAGGGAGAGGTGACCACTTGCCACGGAGGCCCAGTTCTCTACATAGGAGTTGCATGCACCTATCTGACGATGGCATAATCTAGAGCAGGCATCCTCAAACTGCGGCCCTCCAGCTGTTGCAAAACTACGACTCCCAGCATGCCCGAACAGCCTACAGGTATCAGCCTACAGCAGGGCATTGTGGGAGTTGTAGTTTTACAACAGCTGGAGGGCCGCAGTTCGACGATGCCTGATCTAGAGGTTTGCCTTCTATTTCCCAGATGGGCCAACCTCTTTATATTTTCTACAAATATCTGTCAACTTGTTTGTGTCACAAAAAAGTGTTGATGGTTGACAGAATATGGTATAAATCCTCTTTTCCAGCTGTCCAAATCTTGTGTATGGCGGTAGTTTTCCTACTGTCTTCACGTCATGTTCCTGATGTAAAGACAACTAATGATTTCCTTCTTATGTTACATTGTAGCTCGCAAACACTGAAGAATATATTGATGGCGCATTGTCTGGACATCTCGGAGAAGTTTTGATAAGGTAAGTGCCATTTTGCATACATTAGTGAATTTTGTACCCAGTGTTTTCCTCTGGTGGAGATGGAGCAGCTGTATGTCATCTTGTAGTGGTTCCACCATTCTAGGTAGTAAGGAATTAGTCCATATGTTCTGAGAAGAATGGTCTCCAACACACGGCTGATGTAGACTACAGATTGTGACACTTAACTGTAAGGTTAGTTTTATCCAAACTACTTAAAGGGAACCTGTCATATTGAACATGGTGTCTGAGCTGCAGGCAGCATATTATAGAGTCGGAGGAGCTGAGCAGATTGATATATAGTTTTATGGAGAAATATTAAGTAAAATTTGTATTTTATTTAAACTCCTGCTTATTCTGGGCTTTGAAGTCCAGGAGACGGTCCTATCAGTGACTGACAGCTAATGGTGTATACACAGTCATAGAGGGAAGGCTGTCATCACTTGTAGGGCCGTCTCCTGGACTTCAAAGTCCAGAATGAGCAGGAATTTAAATGAATAAATTAACAGTTTTACAAAATCTTTTCCTACTGTACTGTATATAAGGGTACTTTTATACTTGCGGCAGGACGGATCCGGCAGGCTTTTCAGCCTGCCTGATCCATCCTGCCGCAAGTGCCCGTGCACTGCCGTGCTGCCACTCCGTCCCTATTGACTATAATAGGGTAGGGGGCAGAGATACGGCGCAGCATGGCAGTGCACGGCCGGAGATCGCCAGACTAAAAGTCCTGCATGTCTGACTTTTCAGTCCGGTGATCTTTGCCGTAGCTCCGCCCCCCCACCCCATTATAGTTAATGGGGACGGAGCGGCAGCACGGCAGTTCACGGGCACTTGCGGCAGGACGGATCCGGCAGGCTATTCAGTGTAAAAGTACCCTTAACCTGCTCAGCTCCTCCTGGTCTAGAACAGACTGCCTGCAGATTATTATGCTTTTTCATGGTGACTGGTTACATTTATAGGCCTTTTAAAAGGCTTATTTTAAAATGGCCACCAGAAACCTGTCCTATAATGTGAATAGGATGGGCTGCATCCAGCTTTAGAGCTGTGTAGAAGGTGCAGGGGCTCGCTTCGCTAAGGCTACTTTCACACTGGCGTCTTGTGCGGATCCGTCATGTATCTGCACAGATGGATCCGCACTGATAATACATCCGCATGCATCCGTTCAGAACGGATCCATTTGTATTATCATGAACATAGGCAAAATGTTGTCAGAGAAAACTGATCCGTCCCCATTGACTTACATTGAGTGCCAGGACGGATCCGTTTGGCTCAGTTCCTTCAGACGGACACCAAAACGCTGCAAGCAGCGTTTTGGTGTCCTCCTCCAGAGTGGAATGGAGACTGAACGGAGCCAAACTGATCCGTTTTGGACAGTTTGTGAGAGCCCTGAAACGGATCTCGCAAGCGGATCCAAAAACGCCAGTGTGAAAGTAGCCTTACACTGCGCTTGAGCACCCTGCATTCAATCAGTGCTGAGTGTTCCTCTCAGCCATGACAGTTCTGCTCCCCATTCTTTGTCATGCTGCTCAGCCATATATTGTAGGCAAAATGGTATTACTATCTATTGTACTGCAGAGTTCCTTGCATAGTAACCATGTGATCCTATTTGAGATATTTAATCATGGCTGAGCAGCCTGACAGGAACACTCAGCACTTAAATGCAGGCATTGGAACGCAGTGTAACGACGCAAGGTCCACAGCTGGACACAACTGGTCCTATTTACATTCTAGGACTGGATGCTGGTGGCCATTTTAAATCCTGGAAAAGCCCTTTAAAGGGGTTGGCAAATCTATACATAAAATTGTAAAAAGCCCCAAACCAGTAATGTTTTATACACGCAACCTACTGACGTTTCCAGTTTGCTGCGCTGATCGCCAGCTATATAATTGCATGTATAAAACATTATTGGGCAACATTATGGTATAGAATGGCCAACCCCTTAAAATGGGTTGTCCCAATATAAGGGCTTATCACCTATCCACAGGATAGGTGATAAGTGGGACGGAGTTCAACCACTGGGACCTCCATGGTCATTAGAATAGGGGCCCTGAAGTGGAGTCATGTGCACACTGATGCTCAATTCGGTCTCTATGGGACAGAACAGAGATAGCCGAGCAATTCAGTCCCCTAGGGAGCAAATGGAGCAGTAGTGTGCATGCATGGTTGTCGCTCAGTTCACTCGTGCAAGACAATCAGGCGAGAATCACATTCATCATTTGTGACTGTTATTGATGGAGGCTTAGTATCTAGACTTTCTTTGTGTCACTGAGGACACAGGTCTTACTTTATACTCCTGGGTTTTCTCAGACTGCAACAAACCTTTATTTTAGCCTTAGAGAGATCTAAAGGGAACCTCTAGCAACTAGTCAGATTCCAGCTGTCATTTTGCAAAATATGATGGGGAATGTGTTGAACTAGTGATAAGTAGCACTTTTCCTTTGCTCTAGTTTTGATAAATCTCCCGAATACTTCTATTCTGTTAAACAGATGTGCAATATGATGTTTGAGGGTATCGCATTGTTTCCCATGTGCTTTTTATTTTTTATATTTTGGCAGTGTATTAATACCATTTATTTAGTCCTCATTGAGCATCATTTTAATTTTTCCCATATTTTGTTTCTGTGCAGATGTAACAATGTTTTGTATATACGTGGTGTGGAAGAGGAGGAAGAAGATGGCGAAATGAGAGAATAAACAGATTCCAAACTATTTTTGTACATTTTCACTTTTTTGAGTTTGTTGCTGGACATGTTTTCTGTTAATAAAACAATTGTAATATTTCCGACTCTGTCGATCATCAGATTAGCTAGGTAACCCCCCTCCCCAAGGCTGCTTTTACATGGTCAGTATTTGGAAGCCACAACCAGGAATGGATCTAAAATGCAGAAGATGCGAAGACGACTTTTCTTTGCATTATAAACTTTCTCTTCAGGCTCCACTCCAGGTTTTGGCTTAGGCCTCTTGCACACGACCGTATGCCCTCAGCATTACACATGATGCTGTGCACGTCAGGCGGCCTGTGGGGCTGTTGTCCCGCACTCATAAAATCATATGAGTGCGGGACAATAGCCTGACGTGCACAGCATCATTGTTATCTCTGTGCGCACAGGAGCACACAGCATCAATCTATGCCGCTCCGGGACATATGGCCCGCTCACGGACCTTATGTCTCCGCAGGCATACAGTCGTGTGCAAGGGCGCTTACAAATACTGATGAAAAATACTGATCATGTGAAAGGGCACCAACTGGGAACTGAAGACAGCATACTTTTTCATACTGGAAAATCAGCTCATGTGGGCTTTGAACATCATTCCAAAGCCATGGGCATTATTATGGAGTTGCCATGCAGGATACCAACGTTGATTACACGGCTGTGTACTGTATTTTATCCACCTGTTGTCTAGGAGTATGGATGAAATAATATGAAGTTCAACTAGGATTTCAAGCAGAACTGTAGCACCCTAGAGAGGCTTCTGATTGGTAGGAAAGCGATAAGAAAGTGTTAACAAACAGTCCAGTCTAAATATGGATTTTTACGGTGTGCTGCATTTTGTGGTTTACTGGCTTAAAACACATAATCTTTGTGCTCATAAGAGGTTACACGCTATAAGGGCTCATTCAGATGGCCGTATGTTTTGTTCCGCACCTGTTCCGCATATTTGTGGAACGGGTGTGGACACAATCAGTTCAATGGGACCGCAAAAGATGCGGATAGCAACTCGTGTGCTGTCCGCACCTGTCGTTCCGTTCTGCGGAGCCACAAAAAAATAGAGCATGTCCTATTGTCTGAAATTGCGGACAAGAATAGGCATTTTCTATGAGTGGCGCCATGTGTGGTCTGCAAAAATTGCGGAACGAACATGGGCCGCTATCCGTGTTGCGGATTGCAAAACACATACGGCCGCCTGAATGAGCCCTAACTTGCAGGACCTGCCTCTTTTTCTGACCCATGTGTTTTACTAAATACTAGCTTTCCCCCTAATATAACTATTCTTGAACATCTTTCCATAGAACTTTTCCTTTCCTCTGAAATTTATGAAGAAATCCACAACTGGATGTTACTAGTGGAGATGTGCCCCTGCATGCACACTGTCCAATTGGTACTGCTAGTGTGTTACTGTGCAAGTAAGGGCATATGACTTCCATTTATTTATACACTTTCAGGAGGATTAACAGAGCAGTGTTATGAGAAAAGATACTAATTGGAAAGCAATACAAGTATTTGCTAAAACCAGACATGTCAGTATAATATAAATGGGTTTTCTAACTATGGGCATTATCCACATGGTATGGACAGAATGGGAATACTGCTTTAATGAGGACCTGTCACCTCTCCTGATATCTCTGTTTTGATAACTACTCGCATTCCCTTTGTAGAAACAATTTTAAATCATTTTTTCTTAGCATTTCTGTTATTCCTACTAGATGTTAGATTTTATTGCAGACAGCTGGCAATCCAGTCAAACTTGGTGTTACCAATTGGGGTGTGTCCCTCCACAGTCTGACATGATCCAACCAGTGCTTCTAGTGTTACTGTGCAGGGACACCCTCCCAAATGGTAACACACATATAGCCCTTTTCAGCAGACTCCTGGCACTTCATTGATAAACTTCTATAAGAAATAATAGAGGAATTGCACAACAGTTACAGGTCCTGTTTAACCCTATATCCATAAAACATCCAGGGGTTTGAATAAAGTGGTCTGTGTCTAGAGAGCGTTGACAATATAAGGTGTATTGTATTCAAGTAAAGAAATGCTGATATTCTTCCTGTTTCTTTGCTGCCAGATTCTCAGCAACCATTTTTTTCTGCCGCCTTGATTGCAGTGGAGGCTCAGAACGTTTCATAAGTTTCCTCCCTTCCTGAAGAACATTATTGGATATATTAACACATTAAAACAATTTGCATTTGACAAATATTTTTATTTATATATAGCAAATATTTTACAAGCCAGTTTCCGATATTGATGCCCTATCCTCAGGATATGCCATCAATATCAGAGTGGTGGGGGGCCATCTCATGGCACTCCCAACGCTCAGCTTTTTGAAGAGAACACAGCGGTCCAGGCAATTGGAAACCAGACAACCCCTTTAGGCTGGTTAAAGGGGTTGTCTCATCTCAGACAAAATCGCTAGGATATGCCCCCATTGTCTGATAGGTGCAGATCCCACTGTTCGCGGAAGTTATAGCTGAAGTCTATTAAGAGGCTTCAGCCTCTTAACAAATCAGGCACCTCTCACGCCATCACAGAGAGATAAAGTCCTTTTATCCCCAGGACTGTGATGACGGGGACATCCTCTGCGTCTGGAGGAAAGAAGGTTTGTACACTAACATAGAAGAGGATTCTTTACGGTATAAGCAGTGAGACTATGGAACTCTCTGCCTGAGGAGGTGGTGATGGTGAGTACAATAAAGGAATATAAGAGGGGCCTGGCTGTATTTCTGGGGTGTAATATTATTACAGGCTACAGCTACTAGAGAGGGGTCGTCGATCCAGGGAGTACTTCTTTCCTCTGGATCAATTAGCAGGATAACAGGCCGAACTGGATGGACAGATGTCTTTTTTCGGCCTTATGTACTATGTTACTATCTCCCCCACTGTGTGAATAAGGCATTTCTTAGATGTTGCGCTGGCGTAAGATGCGCTAAATTTAAGAGGCACCAGTTTTGTTACATCTCACCCTTAATACACCTTCAATCCTTTATCTCCACAACTAGTTTTGACCTTAATGGTAATTTTTTTTCATCCCTCAAATTCTGAGGACCATAATGTTTTTATTATTTTTCCACAAATGTAGCCGATTAGGGACCTTTTGTTGGCAAAATAAGTTATTTTTTAGTGCTAACATTTTGGGATAGCTATATTGGAAATAATGTCATTTTTTTTTCCATGGATGGAGCTGTGTGAGGGCTTGTGTTATTTTTTTTTCTCCAGGCTGCATTTTTCATTAGTACCATTTTGGGATACATATGACATACTGATCACTTTTTATTCTGTATTTTTAGGAGGTGATGAACAAAAAAAAAAACAGCAATTCTGGCATAGTTTTTTTTTTTTAGATTGCATTTTTAGACCCCAGATTGTCACACCATTAATCCCCCCTCCTGTGACAGAGTAAGCCACCTCCCACTGTTTGATCGTGAGATCTAAGGGGTTAAACAGCCAGTATTAGAGAAATGGAAGACATTTTCAAATCTGCAGTTATCTACAGAAATGTCGCTAATTTTCACTACGGATTTAATTTATTGCCATACAATGAGTGGAATCTATGCACGCAAAAATCGACAATAAAATCCCGCATATAAGTGAAGTGGATTTCATTTCAGATTTGGTTTGGATGTCCATGTCAAGAAAATGCTTAAGGCCTCATTTTCACGGATGTGTGCTAGCTGCATTTCTCAAGGATTGCACATGTTGACTTTAATGTGTTCACGCAGTGTTTTTTTTTACTGACCATGGGTCAGTGGAAAAGATCGCAGAGGGATGCACTACTTTAAGTTGGTCCATGATGTGGACCAAACACACCCATTGAAGTTTATGAGTCTTTGAAAAAACACTGACACAACACGAATGGCATCTGTGTTATGTCAGTGGTGTTTCACAGACTATTGGCAGGAGATGGTTTGGAAATGAATTTTCAGCCTAGTGGTGCACGTGGAATACGCATGACATATGGCAAAAAACAGGCACAGGGACCAAACATGGATCCTTCACGGATGTCAAACAGACATGGGAATTTGAACGAGGCCTAAAAGTGTTATCCCACGAATGTGATTCCTTTATGTGGGTGGTAAGAAGCTCATCAAGCCCCTGAATCTCCCAGGATGAATTGCAATTAGTTGTTAACCCCTTCCTCCTTTGCATACATCCTCTCCCAGAAACACATATGCTAAGTAGTGCCCTCACCATTTCCTTCTCCACTCTCTCTCTCTCGGATTATATATTTTTATGACTTTTGAAGTAGGGATGAATGAAAGGTGTCTGGACCACATGCTTCTCTATGAGATCACTATGTCTGCACTAAGGGCTGGCAGGATGCAGAGAAGCTTTCCGCTGATTTAAATGTGAATCTGTGCTGTAGTTCATATGGTGCAAATTTGTAATCTGCATCATGGGGGAAACAAATGGGCTTTAACAAACCTTATTCACTCAGCGTAAAAAAAAATGCAGCGGTTTTCACCACAGATTTCATTACAATAATAAATAATGTGTTTTTATTTTTGCCGAATTTCGTGTGGATTTTTCATGGAGATTTAGTTTTCTGGACAGCTCCTTGACAATTGTGCACAGTCTAGTGTTATTTTAAACTTACAGTTCTGCAAGGAGATGCGGTTGCTCTTTCCAGGGCTCGTATCATGCGCTTTTCTTGTTTTACTAATTCATCCTTTAACTTTTCTTGATGGATTCTGTAACATATTAGCAGTGTTTTATTTAATTGAATCTAAACAAAATTTAAGGGATTGTCCAGCCTAGGTACCGACAACCCCAATTACCAGGAACTGAGCAGTGGCATGCGCATAGCAGTACTATGGACAGGTGAGTGAGGTTTTTAGGGAGCATTTTAGGACCATTAGGCGAGGTCTACACAACGACATTTGTTGCGCAACAAATAGGACACAACTACACTGCATCATGTGTCGCGTGACATTGATGTTGCACCAATGGCGCGCCACAATTTTTATAATGGTAGTCTATGGTGTCGCATTGTGACATGCTGCGACGCAACAGTCACAAAAATCCTTAGGATTGTCAGCTCCTCGGCAGGACAACCTGTTTAAGTAGTGAAACGATTCATCACTTTTTCTTTTATCAGTTGGGTATTTTATAGATTGTCTTTCTATATATTTATAGACCGGTTTTCAAACATTTGGATGCAAATATTTTCACCTGACAGCAGCTAGAACACATGCATGCTTGGCTGAGCATGCATGTATATCGGGGGCTTAGGAGAGTCTGGGGCTGTCTTGTGAGTGTTCTGCTAACAACTATCTGAAAAGTATGGCACCATTACAATATTTACCTCATCCTCCTTTCCTTTTGCTTTGCTTTTTGTGCAGCTGCAACCATTTCCTTTGGAAGTGACTCTAATGCGTCTTCCAATTCTCCAAGTCGATTTTCAATGCTTGATAACATTTGCACAGTGTCTATTGCTGCCTGGACCTCACCTATACAACTTGTGTATACATCTGTAATTTGTTTCTTCAGTGTAGCTAAAATGTTATCCTATGGTAAGAAATATATGCAATACTTAGAAAGCGAAATCTCAACAGATGCTGACCCCTAGCACATGTTAAGGCACCTCACAACTTTTATTATTTACAAATGGTCCATAAGACCAATATCGCCTTTGTTCCATGTGCTACTTTCAGCTTGTTAAAACGTAACATTTATTAAGTTCATATTATAAATATCTACTGACTAGAGATATGCCACCCATGTGAATGACGTTTCAGCCCCTTTCATTCATACTCTGCCCAAATCCCCTGAGGACGCCAGATCAGCTGGAAGGGCTCACCATATGTCTTAGGCCTCATGCACACGGCCGTTGTTGTGGTCCGCGTCTGAGCCGCATATTTTGCGGCTCGGCTGCGGATCCATTCACTTCAATGGGGCTGCAAAAGATGCGGACAGCACTCCGTGTGCTGTCTGCATCCGTTGCTCCGTTCCGTGCCCCCGCAAACAAAATAGAGCGCATGAGGCCTTAGCTAGTTAATTCACACTGTGACGCAAACAGTGGTTGATAGTAGATACAGATAGAAAGAAACTATGTGACACAGCTGGTACTTTTAAATCTTTTTTATTTAGTCAGTAGATACTTAGAAAGCTAACTCTTTTTTTAAAGGGGGTTTCTGACACTTTCTAGCTTCTGACCTATCCTCTGGAAAGGTCATCAGTATCTGATCACTGTGGGGGTCCAACACCTGGTACCCCCACAGATCAGCTGTTTGAGAAGGCACTGGCGCTCCTGGCATGTGACCGATGAACATGACGCCAGTGTCCTAGGATAAGCTGAGAGGGGGGTCCCTCACCGATCACATACTAATGACCTATCCTCTGGATCGGTCATCAGTTAAAACGTGTTGAAAAACCCCTTCATTTAAGATTTCGCCTTCGCCTATGACAGCATCCCTGGAGAGACCGCCTCCTCAGGACAGGAAACAGGAACCAGAACCGCTTTAAAAGAGGGTCCAACCTCTCTACCTCCAGTTCTGTTTCCTGTCCTAAGGGACAGGTGGGAATCAGAACTGCTGAAGAGGAGCTGCAGGAGCCCCGACTAGTTTATAGTATTGGGAGGGTTATCCTGGGCTGCTTAGGCCTTCTTTAGGAGCCGCTGCAAGAGACTGGGCCTACTTTCTCTCTCGTACCCTACTCCATATCCTTCTCGGTCCAGGAGGGTTTCTGACTTCCAGGGGCATCTGCGACTGTGATCCCATGTCTGGCTGTCTGCACGCGTGTGGGGAGAAGCACGTCTGGCTTGTGGCAGTAGAAGGAAGCTAACGCTGTAAACACTGGAAGTGGGGGGAGCCGGCATGTGCACCCGGAGAGAAAAGCCAGCTCACTACAATGCTGGTGTGGAAGAAGCTGGCAGTTCCTCCATTCTGGCTGATACTGCTGTTTGAGCATGGAGCAGACTCAGCGCGCTGAAACTACCAATGATACGCCGGTACCACGGTGGGGTAAGAGGGGTTGTACCACAATATTTCTGCTGCATGTTACTCATGGGGTCATCTTCTATGTTTAGGTATCTATGGAGTCTTCTTGAAAGGTCTCCACATCTAAGGGTACTTTCACACTTGCGTTTTTTTTTTCCGGCATAGAGTTCCGTCCTAGGGGCTCTATACCGGAAAATAACTGATCAGTTTTATCCCCATGCATTTTGAATGGAGAGAAATCCGTTCAGGATGCATCAGGATGTCTTCAGCTCAGTCTTTTTGACATTTCAGGACGGAGATAATACCGCAGCATGTGAAAAATGTGAAAAAAAATATGTAACGGATCCGTCTCTCCGCATGAGACAGATCTGTAGCCGGATCCATCTTCAAATGCTTTCTGTTTGCATGCAGATTGCCGGATCACTCTGGTGCAAGGGTGAAAGTACCCTAAGGAAAAGGGTTGTGCTGTGTGTAAAAGGAAGCTACCCTCTTCTTGGGCTAAACCCCTTTGTCAAGCATGTGTGAGCAAGTTAATGGAGGAGGAAGCTCCGTCTCTGATGGACAGCATCAAGCAGATCCGTGATCCGTTAAAGAATCGTTTAGCGGTCTACTAAAAACCGCCCTAGTACCTCTGCAGCTGCTTCTAATCCCCCCTCCAGTGACAGTGATGTACTTTCAGTATTAGAGGAAGAGGGAAAATGGAATCATCTAATGAGTCCTCTGATGACAAATCCGCAGGGAAGCCGCTTTTCATGCTGAGAACATTAAGTCCCTAGTCAAAGCAGTAAGAGCTACCATGGGCTTAGAGAAGGAAGGTCTTTGACGTCCATAAAAATGTTCAGGCAGTCATTGCTAAAGAGTGGAAAAAAACTGATAGGAAGTTTTTATTCCTTCCTCTGTAAAACGTAAATATCCTTTTGATGAAGAAGTGTCTGCCTCTTGGGATAGGGCCCCAAAACTTGATGCCTTAGGTAGCTAAGATGTAAAAAAAAAAGCCGCCCTTCTTTTTGAGGATATGGGTTCACTTAAAGACTCGATGGATAGAATCGCAGAAATTTATTTTAAAAAGAATTGGGAAGCCTCGGTGGCGGCCTTTAAACCTGCTATTGCTGCCACTTCTGTTGCTAGATCCCTAAAAGTATGAATGGGGGAGCTGGATGCTCACATAAAAGGTGGTACCCATAGGGAGCAGTTATTATCCTCTTTCCTTACTATATATAATGCTCTGGATTTCCTGGCCGATGCTTCCACGAACTCATTACGGTTAATTATCTGCCAGAGCTTTTGTCTTATCTAACTCTGCTCGTAGAGCTATTTGGTTAAAAAGCTGGAATGGGGATGCTAGTTCTAAAGCTAAGGTTTGCTCCATTCCGTGTCAAGGTGGATACTTATTTGGGCCGATCCTTGGCGATTTAATAGAAAAGGCCTTTGATAGAAAAAAGGGCTTTCCCTCCACCAGTCAGCAGCCCCCTAGGAGATCCTTCCGTTCCAGGTTTAATAGAGAAGGTTTCAAGGGGAAAGAAAGGACTAGACAGTTTGCAGGAGCAGCTAAGAAGTCTAAGGGGTTTCTTTTTTCTGGGTCAGATGCCTCAAAAAAGCAACCCCAATGACGCCAGGCATCCAGTGGGGGGTCGTCTGTCTCTCTTTTCAGGTCAGTGGAAGAAGATCTCCAACAGCCCGTGGATAAATGCTGTTATAGGAGTGGGCTTAAGGTTAAGGTTTTAAAGGTTGCCTGTAGAAAAATTCGTGATAACAAATTATCAGTCAGACCCCCCCAAGACAGTCGGCCATCCAGGGCCGGCGCGTCCTATACGCGGAATAGGCCGCCGCGTAGAGCGCCCCTTGGGAAGGGGCGCTGCTAGGAGCGCCGGCCCTGCCTCATGCTGCAGCCGCCCGAGCGCTCTGAATTGAGCCTCAGGCGGCTGCAGCACTGCCCGGGCTGGTGCGTCCATGAGGGCGCACCGCCCGGGCGCAGCATGAAGAGAGGAGCTGACAGGAGGGAGCGCCAGCGCTCCTCCTGTCAGTTCTCATCAGCGTGGTCGAGCTGTTTAAGGTCCGCGGGTACAGGAGCATCTGTCTCCTGTACCCGGCCAGACTGACATGAAGTGCGCACAGAGTGTGCACTTCATGTCAGTCCCTCGGGTACAGGAAACTAAAGCTCCTGTACCTGTGCAGCATAAAGAGCTCGGCCACGCTACACTAGAGGTAAGGGGGAATATAAAGGGAGAATGACAAGGAGGGGGAATATCAAGGGGAGAATGACAAGGAGGGGGAATATCAAGGGAGAATGACAAGGAGAGGGGGAGAATAAAAAGAGTGGAAAGAGAATGACAGAAAGAGAATGACAAAGGAGAGGGGAGAGAGAATGACAAGGGGAGAAAGGGAATGACAAGGGGGAAGTGTGAAGAATGGCAAGAGGGGGAGAGAATGACAAGAGGGGAGGGAATGATAAGTGGGGGGGAGAATGACAAGGGGGAGGAAGAATGACAACGGGGGAGAGAATGACAAGGGGGAGTGTGAAGAATGACAAGAGGGGGAGAGAGAACTGGCGTTAGTTAAAGGGGTTCTGCAGTTTATTTAAACTGATGATCTATCCTCTGGATAGATCATCAGCATCTGATCGGCCGGGGTCCGACACCCGGGACCCCGCCGATCAGCTGTTTGAGAAGGCAGCGGCGCTGGCAGTAGCACCTCGGCCTTCTCGCTGTTTACCGCAGGCGCAGTGACGTCACGACTAGTATCACTGGCCTGGGCGGGGCTAAGCTCTGTTCACTTGAATGAAGCTTAGCCCCACCCAGGCCAATGATACTAATCGTGATGTCACTGCGAAAAGGCTGAGGCGCTACTGCCAGCGCAGCTGTCTTCTCAAACGGCTGATTGGCGGGGGTCCCGGGTGTCGGACCCCTGCGATCAGTTTAAATAAACTGCAGAACCCCCTTAATATGGCAGATCATATGGGTGGGGCATTGTGATGTCACAGGGCGGCAAACTTTTCTTTTGCCTAGGGTGGCAAAAATCCTTGCACCGGCCCTGCGGCCATCATCTCAGAAGTTTTTTCCCTTTTAGAGAAAAAGGTGTTGGTGGAAGTTCCAAGGCAGGAGGTGACAGGAGGTTTTTACTCGACCCTTTTTCTTGTCAGAAAATCGAATGGTTCATTTCGAACAATAATAAATTTAAAAAGTCTTAACCGTTATCTGCTGTACGAGAAATTTTGGATGGAATCCATTAGGTCGGCGTTGAGCAATCTCTTTCCAGACTGTTATATGGCCACGGGAGATCTGAGGGATGCGTATTATCATATCCCTATCCATCCCAGCCACCAGAGATTTTTGAGAGTAGCAGTTCAGCTAGAGAAGGAGCTCCTACACGTTCAGTTTTAGGCCCTTCCCTTTGGACTATATCAGGCCCCGAGGGTTTTCACAAAGATCATTGCAGAGATGATAGCTCACATGAGGGAGAAGGACATAGTTATCATACCCTATCTAGACTAGAGACTTTCTTCTTGTCGCCTGGTCAAATCAGATCTTGAGGGAACAAATTGCCTGGTTAAGGGAAGTTCTGGACAGACTAGGATGGGATATAAACCTGGAGAAGTCCAGTTTGTGTCCAAATCAGAAGTGCAGCTTCTTAGGGATGATCCTAGATTCCAGATCTCAGAGGTGCCTGTTGCCCCAACAGAAGGCTCTTCTGATCAGGTCAAAGGTTTAGATCCTTCTCTCTCTTCTCGTCAGTTTCTTTGAGGTAGGCCATGTCTGTGCTGGGTCTCATGACAGACGCTATTCCAGGGGTACAATGGGCCCAGTATCATTCAAGGGCCCTCCAGCTTCAAATTCTGGAAGTTTGGGACAGAAGTATCCCCTCTCTGAATGCGGAGATCTCTCTATCACTCCAGACTCTGAGTTCTTTGGGGTGGTGGATGGATCTGCAGAATTTACAGAGAGGGGTTCTGTGGCGCAGGGAAGTGGTCCTTCCCTTGACCATGGATGCCAGCCCATATGGATAGGGAGCCCATGTGGGCTCACAATTTCAAAAAACTGAATGCAATCCGGTTGGCCCTGACACCGAGTCTCACGATCATCAGAGGCAGAAACGTCAGACTCTACTCAGACAATATGACAGCAGTAGCCTATATCAACAGGAAGGGAGGTACCAGAGCTCCGGGTCTGATGTCCCTCAGTCACCAAATTTTCAATCTGGCAGAAGCTTCTCTCTTATCTCTTTCTGCAGTACATCTAAGAGAAGCAGACAATGTAAAACCAGATTTCCTCAGCCGTCATCATCTATGCCAGGAGGAATGGTCCCTAGACCAGGGGGTATTTAATCAGATTTCAGCCTTATGGGGTGTCCTGGAGATATATCTTTTGCAAACAGGTCAACAAAAAGGTAAAGGGTTTCTTTTCCCTTTTCCCGAAGGAGCATCCAAAGGCAGAATCCTGGCAGAGGGGCCTTTTTTATGCCTTTCCCCCTCTAAAGTTGTTACCAAGAGTCCTCAGGAAGATCATGGTCATAGTGATAGCTCCCTTTTGGCTAAGGAGGGTTTGGTTTTCTTGGCTTCTCAGGATGTCGATAGAAACCCCTTGGGTTCTTCTTGAATTCCAGGGACTTCTGGCTCAGGGTCCAATCTTTTACCCAGAAGTAAAAAATCTTCACCTGACTGCCTGGCTGTAGAAAGGGAAATTTTGAGTAAAAGAGGGCTCTCTGAGGATGTTATCACCACTCTGTTGGCAAGTCAGATATAAATTTGAGAGTTTGGAGGGCTTTTTTACAGATTTGCCAATAGACCAGTGGATGTGCTAGATGTTCCAGACATTCCACTTGTATTGGATTTTTTACAAGAGGGATGGAGAAAAAAGCTTAGACCTAGAACTTTAAAAGTGCAGATTTCAGCATTAAGTGTCTTATTTGAGTTTAAATTAGCTGATCATTCTTGGGTTAAGAGGTTTGTGACTGCAGTATCTAAGTTATCCCCAGTCTGTAAAGATAGGGTTCCTCCCTGGGATTTAAACTTAGTGCTTTCAGCTCTCACTTCAGATCCCTTTGAGCCTATCAGTACAATTTCCCCAAAGATGCTCTCCCTAAAACTTGTGTTTCTCTTAGCCATTACCTCCGCTAGGACAGTTAGCGAGATTGCTGCACTTTCCATTGACCAGCCTTCCTTGAAGATCTTTGAGGATCGGGTGGTGATTTCTCCTGATCCTTCTTCTTTACCAAAGGTGCTTCTCCAACAAATGAGAGAGAATCAGAATTTCATTGTTTAGATGTTAAGGAGGTGTATAATTCAATATCTACAGGTCACTCAGCCTTCTGTTGCTTTTATTCCAAGGTGCGAAGAAGGGCTCTGCTGCTTATTCTCAGACTATTGCTAGGTGAATTAGACAGGCTATTTACTTAGTGTACTCTTCCAAGGGGGGTTGTTCCGCCCTTGGGGTTCGGAGCTCACTCTACTAGATCAGTCTCCACTTCTTGGGCAGAGAGGGCCTCTGCTTCTATAGAGCAGATTTGTAGGGAGTGGAGTTCCCCACATACATTTTCCAGACACTATAGACTTCAGCGGCCTTCTAATGAGGGCCTTGCTTTTGGCCGTAAGGTGCTTTAAGCTGTTGTCCCGCCCTAGATTATTCTCGCCTAATCTCCAGGTGTGCTGTCATAGGCGAAGGGGAAAAATTAGATTACACTTACCGGTAATCGGTTTTCTTTGAGCCTATGACAGCACCCGTCTAATTCCCTTCCCCTAATATTTATAATTAAAAAAAAAAGAGAAAGAAAGGGATGCAGAAATGATCAGATTTATTGAAATGTTATGTTCCTTAGTTCTTAAAAAAGGACTGGGGGTAGAGGGGGTGGAACCTCTTTTAAAGCGGTTCTGGTTCCTGTTTCCTGTCCTGAGGAGAAGGAGGTATTCTCTCCAGGGGTGCTGTCATAGGCTCAAAGAAAACTGATTACTGATGACAGATTCCTTCGAAAATAGTTTTCAGTGAAGAAATATGAAACAGGTAATTTGCCTCAGGTAATAAAAAAAAAATGTGAACTACAACAGATGTCTATAATTCTATCCTGACTGTGTGGTGTATTTTAAGCTATATTAGCTCCATTGGAGTAAGATTGGATGACAATCGAAAAGCCTAGACTCAGCTATTGTATACCACTGCAGTGATTTTAATCTGTTATGTCGGGCATCCTCAAACTGCGTCTCTCCAGCTGTTGCAAAACTACGACTCCCAGCATGCCCGAACAGCCTACAGGTATCAGCCTACAGTAGAGCATTGTGGGAGTTGTAGTTTTACAACAGCTTGAGGGCCGCAGTTTGAGGATGCCTGGTTATGTGAATAAAGCCGTTATTATTTTAATTTCCGAATGCTGGACAACCATTTTTGGATTTGTCATGGTTTTTCACCATGCTGATCTAGTTGGCATAAGTTTTTTTTTATTTTATAAAAAAAAATTACCTGATCTTCTAATGTCACATTCTCAAATGTAAACATCTTAGTTTTCAGCTCAAGTTCTGCAATCTGTTCTTGTTCTTTGACTAAGGCCTCTGAAAGCATGTTCTTGTGTTCATTAAGAACTTTTATTTTCTGATTCCTGTAAGTCACATGATCAAGAATAAGAATAAAAACTACTGTATCTGACTTTTTAATGTTTTATGTATTTAATATTTAGGATATGCATAATTAGTTCCTCACTAAGACATTCAAAGAATTGTTACCATCTACATTACATCTCACAGATGTACAGTAGATCCACATGTGGCTAAACCACGGCTACTTGCATTAGCAAATGACCACACAAATTTGCCATAAAATGATGTGGCCATGGCCGCAGTGGGAGGGCAATGGCTGCATGCAGCCAGTCTTGCCATCTAGTCGTACTTTAAAGAACCACTCCCATGTTTTTTTTTCAGATTTGCATTTTAAATAAATTCTAAACCTCCATTACTAATAAAATTACATTTCTAGATTCTTAGTCTATACAGAACTTTACATCCTCATTTTCAGTTACTGCATCATGTGATTCTGTCCTTATTCTTATGTCTTCCCCAGAAAGTTTCTCTCCTTCCTGTGCAGATAGAAACTACAAGCAGAATCTGAAGGAAGATTGACTGCTGTGTCTCCGCCCCTCCCCGCACCAACCTCCTGCTGGTAATATCGGCTAGGCCAGTGGTTTACTGGCTAGGTGACAATCCTAGCTGCAATGCCAGTAGTCTCTTGGCAAGGGACAACCAAGTTGGCATCTCCAGAAAAGAGTTCTTGGAGAAGATTCCCAATCTTAAACTGGCCAAAAAGGAACATTACTCACTTTAATGCACTAATCACCCATCACTGCAATTTCATCGCTCCTCTTGTCTCTGCGTGGCGCACAGGAAATGGCTAGAAATGCCACATAAAAAACACCCCTAGAAACCCCAGTTTAGGGCTCCTTCACTCAGTTTGTGCAAAAAAAGGCATCAGAAAACACCAGACTTTATTTTTGTAACATATGCGTTTTAATTAACCAGCAAAAAAAAAAAAAATCAATGTCTATGGGAGAAAAACATCCAACCTTGACCCAAAAACGCACCTCAAGGGTGAACAAAAGTTCTGTTTGCCCAGTACTTACTATTTCCCATAGACTTCCATGCGACACTAAGAGCTGGCATTATTTACCTAAAGATGCTGCAAAAAAAGTTCACCAAAATCCACAAAAGCCCTTAAAAACAATCCTTTTGTATCCAGGCAAGAAAGTCTCAAGCAGAACCCACAACACAGATGTGAACAGTGCCAAAAAATGTCAGTAACCAATAAAATTATCATATGAAATGTTATCCCTAATGAAATAAAATTAAAACGCTCACATTCTTTCCTGACTGATGGTCTTTCTTGCTTTAATGTCTTGCTTTGCTTCATCTAATTCTTGAGCCTTTTTCATTAGAATTGCATTTTGTTCTTCCAGATCTGCAAAAATCTGAAGTAGCTGTTGGGGATCAGTGAAATATAGTTCAGGCTCCTGTGTAGAGATAAAGGAGGATTACATTCATAACATATTCTATATTTCCTAGAATCAAGTATAGTTACCGGTAACTTTTTGCCTAATCTTATGGAGGGCCCCCTCATGCTGCCACAACAGCTTTTACCAGTTGAGGCATGGACCACAGGACCTCTGAAGGTGTCTTGTGGTATCTGGCACCAAGGCATTAGCAGCAGATTCTTTATGTCACACTTTTTTTTTTATTGAATAAGTAAGAACAGACACTTAGGGTTTCACACATTGACTCACTTCGCAGAGTGGTCTGTAAAGCGTACATCACACACCACAAATCGTATTGAATGACCCTAGGATGGAGAAGGGATAGTAGGAAGGGGGGAGGGACATAGGGAAAATAAAATAATGTAATACATAAACAGAGCAATGCCAATGCCAACGACTTAGCAGCAGATTCTTTAAAGAAGTGCTCTGGGAATTCCTCCCATCTGTTTGTAAAAAGTGGTAAATGGAATTCTCTTATCAGACAAC
This sequence comes from Bufotes viridis, assembly GCA_033119425.1. Classification (NCBI taxonomy): domain Eukaryota; kingdom Metazoa; phylum Chordata; class Amphibia; order Anura; family Bufonidae; genus Bufotes; species Bufotes viridis. Next base: position 43,784 of record JAKVIS010000507.1, on the reverse strand, counting down.
ATATTATTAAATTAACCTGTTCAAGCGACAGTTTGGACAAAATGCCAGAGCCCCATTTTTCAAATCTGACGTGTCAGTTTATGTGGTAATAACTTTGGAACACTTTTACTTATCCAAGACATTCTGAGATAGTTTTCTCGTGACACATCATACTTTATGTTAGTGGTGAATTTGAGTTGATACGTTTTACCTTTATGCAGAAAATGTAGAAAAATGTGCTATTTTAAAAATTAGAATTTCTCCGCTTTTAAAGAGGACCTTTCATGGGTCCAGACACTATTAAATAAGTAGCAGGTTATGTAGGGCATAGTCCATGGATGTAAGATCGCTAACTATTTTTTCTGGGTGCTGCTTCGTTCGCTCGCTGTGCCCCTGTTCACTTTTCCCGCCCGGTATGCTAATGAATAGCATCGGTACAAGGAGGTGCAGAGTGCCCTGTTTCTCAGTGGGCATCTCCTTCTCCCTGGCTGTAGCACGGTCCAATCATAGCGGAGCGTCACAGCAAGGGAGAAGGTATTCATTAGCATACCAGGTGGGAGAAGTGAACAAGGGCACATCGGGCGAACGGAGCGGTGCCCAGAAAAAAAAAGTAAGTGATCTTACATCAATGGACTATGCTTCATAAATTAACGGATATGAGAAAAGACAATTTTTATTTTATTTATTTACATTTTTATAAAAAAATTTTTTTATTTACTTTTTTAAACTTTTTTTCACTTTTTGAAGATCCAGTGGGCCTAATAGCTATACAGTGCATTGTAATAGTCATCTATTGCAATGCTCTGTATTACACTTACATTAAGCCTGATTAGACCCTCAGGGTCTGATCACCCTTAGGTACATGGCAGCACGGTCGCCCTTGTAAGGCACAACCATTGGGCCGCTGCCATCGTAGCAGCGGTGGCCTGATGTAAGAGAGAGGGAGCTCCCTCTGTCAACCCCATGGATGCCACAGGTAGCTACTGACCGTGGCATCTATGGGGTTAAATGAACGAGATTGGTGCCAGCACCGATTTCCACCGTAGCAGCAGAGTGTCAGCTGTAAGTTACAGCTGCCACTTTCTGCTGATGTCAGCGGCTCCGTTCCTGAGCCGCTGTCATCACACTGAGGCCAGCTGCGTGGGGGCATTATGGGGGACACTAAATTACTGGGGGCACATTGGGGGTCTTACCCGATTTTTCCATGCTGGAAATCGGCATTTTCACACTAAAGCGCTCTGATTGGTTAGTCTGCAGAGACTAACCAATTGGAGCGCTTGCCGGCTTCCCCGGTGTCTTTGCTCTCTGGGAGAGACTCTGGGGCTGTGACACTTTATAGTGCCACAGCCCCAGTAAGCAGTTGGACATAAGTCCAAATGCAGTAAATTACTTGCGATTTGGATGTACAGTTACGTCCAAATGCGCAAAAGGGTTAAAGGGTTTATGCATTCACTTGAATAGGACGAGCAGCTGTAATTATACTATGCCACCACTACAAGTAAGATGACGAGCAGGATCGCACGAGCGCCTCTACTGCTTCAAACAGCTGATTTGATATTGATGATCATGAGGATAGGTCCTAAGTATTGTTGTGTTGCACAACCCCTTTAAGTGTTGTGTTCTGGTCTACAGCATCTTCTATATAGACCTGAAGAGAGTCACAGAGTGTGGAGATCACAGCAGAAGCAACAATAGACTGGAACGGAGAGTTTATTTCGGCAATATATCCGCCAGAAAGATAATTACATGTACCACCATTTATAAAATGTACTTTACAAATAGAGTATGGTGGGAGGTAATATTTCCCCCCAAAAAATGCTTCTTCAAGTCCTGTAATTTGCTAACTGTGATTTGCATGGATCAGACTTGTTTTTCTAGCGCATCCAATAGATGTTCAGATTGAGACTTGGGGAATTACTCATCTTCCCCAATCCCCATCAACTCTTCAAAACATTTCTGAACAATTTCTGCAGTGTTGCAGGACGATTTATCCTTTTGAAACAGACCACTGCCATTACTTGTCTTGTATAATGATAAGATAGGTGGTAGATGTCAAAGGAACATCCACATTAATACCAGGACCCGTTAATATAATATTCCAAACAGTTTTTCCGCTGCACCTTGGAAGGGAGTTTTTTTTAAAAAAAAAGCGTGTAGTTCAGCATTCTTCTAAATAGTTCATTCATGTATAGAGAAGCATATGTGAAGAGTCTGAAATGCATAGGATATCAATTAAATACTACTAGACTACTGTTCTTACTTTGAAGATAAAGCTCTTACAAAGCTCTGGATTTGGCTTTTTGAAATATATATATATTTTTTTTACCTAATAAAGGCATCACCACTATAATACTTTTTGTCATTTTTAACGCAAAAGTACTTAACATCACAAGGCAAGTGACATATGCATATCCAGTCATCCATGTTATGCAAATTAAACTTTGCATATTTTTTTTCCAATCATCCAGCCATCACAATTTGTCCCTTGCAAAGTCGCTTTGACCCTTACCCATTTTTCTTCCAGCACATCAAATTCCAAAACTTACTGCTCACTTGCTGCCTAATATATCCTACCTCTTGTTGGATGATTGTTATAAGATAATCAATGCTATTTACTTAATTTATTGTTATGGCTGCTCAGTGTACATCACAAATGGCAAATAAATAGACCTTGCTTTACTCCTTAAAAGGGGTTTTCCAGGAATCAAAACATATGCCCCTATCCACTGTCTCTCTAGTGCCACCTATATTTGCCTATCCTGCAGTCAGTATCCATACTTATGTAGAGTGAGATACTAAGACACATTTCGGCCTCTCTATATAACTGTCTACTGTGTCTATGTACATGCATTTTGAGCTCACACTGGAGCATCAATGAAATAGCTCAATATTTGCTGTAGTGTTAATGAGATTGTACACTGCAATCTCTTTGACATGTTCTGCACAGAAATGGCCATACCAAAGGTATACGCAGGATTTTGCAGATAAGGGTGTTTGTGACCATACATTTGCAGTGTAAGGGTACTTTCATAACAGCGTTCTTCTTATTGAAATCCGGTAAAGGGTCTCAATACCAGAAAAAAACGCTTCCGTTTTGTCCCAATGCATTCTGAATGGCAAGCAATCCGTTCAGTATGCATCAGGATGTCTTTTTCCAACTGTACCGCTGTCTGTAATGTTCTCTGCCATCCTCTGGTCAAAGGTGAACATCCACCATGTGATGTTCTCCTTTTACCAGCAGATGCATTTCATAGAGAATGTCTAAACAGAATATGATGATTCCTTAGCATCACCACCAGTGATTGAAATCCATGCCAACATTATAAGACCCCTTTCACACGAGCGAGTTTTCCGCGCGAGTGCTATGCATGACGTGAACGCATAGCGCCCGCACTGAATCCTGACCCATTTCAATGGATCTGTGTACATGAGAATTTTATTTTCATGCATCAGTTCTGTGTTGAGTGAGAATCGCAGCCTGTTCTATACTGTGTGATTTTCCCGCAGCCCTAGTCCCATAGAAGTGAATGAAGCTTCAGTGACAAACGCATTGCATCCGGATGTAACCTGGATGCAGTCCGGGTGCAATGCGTTTTTCACTGATGGTTGCTAGGAGATTTGTAAACCATCTTTTTTTTTCACGCGCATGAAAAATGCATCAAAACGCATTGCACCCGCACTGAACACAATTGCAACCAAAACTGACTGAACTTGCTTGCAAAATGATGCGAGTTTCACTGAACGCATCCTGTTACAATCCGTATAGTTCGTTTGAAAGTGGCCTAAATATTGATCACTTTCATGTGTCTCCCGAGCTTGGTACAACCTAGTGAAATAAGTACAAAAGTAGTCAATTGTGTTGCTAAACCAAATATTCTTGTGCCCGAGAAAAGGGCGTGATTGCATAATCGCTTTTTACCAACAACTAGGTGGCACCTAGCTGGTAAGGCTTGGCTCAAAGTTTGAGAAAAGAATGAGGACACAAGGAACATATTCTAATCCTATAACTCCTTTCTTGTATACTGCCTGGTCCATACTTTCATAGGAAAAAGCCCCCACTATGCTCATATTTCCTATGACATAATTGATATACCTGTGTGTGCACAGTGTCAAAGCATGCAATTGTAGGGGTCAGACAGCGCCAACATTTTTAACTGTATCTGGGTCCTAAGGACACAGTTACAGTTGTGAACTGACAGGGAACCACAACTGGTCAGGATTGTGCATTTGTGCATGACGTCACAATGTCAAGAGAGATGTTGTGTTTTATGTGTGTAGTGCACAGAGGCCTGGGACAGAAGGCGGGAGAGGAGCAGCACTCAGCAGGTGTTATGTCTTGGCTCTGCTTCTCTGAGTTCACTCGGCCTATGGAGTCTATGTCTGTGGGCGATAAGGGACGATGTGTAAGTACTAGTCTGCTGTAATGCTGCCCAACAGAATATTATATCCCTGTGTTATTTGTAATCTTACATAGGACTGCAGGTAGCATCAACTATATTATCTGTACACAGAGAATGATCACTGTATTATCTGTGGTGTTACATGGGACTACAGGTACATGATGCTACATTATCTGCACTCTGGTCATGAAGCAACCTGACAAATATGATATGTTGCTTCATGAACGGAGTACAGATAATGTAGCATCATGTAACTTCAGTCCTATGTAACGCCACAGGTAATATAGTGATCATTCTCTGTACAGATAATGTAATCAATGTTACCTGCAGTCCTATGAAACACCACAGATATCACAGTGATAACTTTCTGAATGTAGGTAATGTGGTACATGTTATCTGCAGTCCTATGTGAAACCACAGATAACACAGTGATAACTCTCAGAGTACAGATCATGTAGTGGATGTTACCTGCAGTCCTATGTAACACCACAGATAACATAGTGATAACTCTCGGAGTAAAGAGAATATAGTAGATGTTACCTGCAGTCCTATGTAACACCACAGATAGCACAGTGATAACTCTCAGAATACAGATCATGTAGTGGATGTTACCTGCAGTCCTATGTAACACCACAAATAACATAGTGATAACTCTCGGAGTAAAGATAATATAGTAGATGTTACCTGCAGTCCTATGTAACACCACAGATAGCACAGTGATAACTCTCAGAATACAGATCATGTAGTGGATGTTACCTGCAGTCCTAGACCAAACCAGAAGCACAGTGCAGAAGAGAAGCCCAGCCGAATGATGAAATACAACGCCATGTGACTGCGGACTGTCCATCATCTACTAGGCTAGCTTAGTGTATTGGCATCACATGGCTTCTGTACAAGGTGGGAAAATATTGTATTTTGCTATACAAAAAATGTCATTCATTAGGGCTTCCAGACAAAACTTTGCTTGGGGCCCCCGAGATGCCAAGCCCACCCCTGACTCTGCAGGGCACATTTTAAGAGAGACCAGGAGGATTCGCGTGGGTAATGTCTATGCCTGCCCTGTCTCATCTCTGTTAGAGATTCCATTCTTCTTACATGAATGCACTTAAAATATTAAATGAAGATTGGAATTTTGAATTTAGCATGGTGATACAAGCTTACCTCTTCACTGTCTGAATTGCCAGTTTGCGTTTCTCGCTCATCAGTAGAAGCTTCACTGGGAGTTCTAAATTCAGATTACAATGAAAATTTTAATTCCTGTGCTCATTTATTTCATAATAGTGGTCTAAGGCTCTGTTTTTGTGATACAGAGCTCCAAAACCCCTGAATAGACATAGCTTTAAAACAAAAATGTTGTAGCTTCCTTGCAGGAAGAAAGCATGAGCGTTTACTCTATGGGTGTTTTAACGTCCAACATAAATAAAAAATGAATGGGAGGTAAAAAAACACACCGTTTAGTAGTCCAGGGCTCGGTGCTCTTGGTAAATGACCACCACTTAGATATTGTGGTCGCAACTGACCATGGCATTTGAGGGGTTTACAAGTCCATTATCAAAGTTTTCTCTGATAATGGCTCTGCTGCCAGATGTCTACTGTACAGTATCATTAAAGGGGCTTTCCAGGTTTCCTTTGGATAGGTCATCAATATGTGATTGGTGCCAATCAGCTGTTTTAAGATTTCACGGCGACCCAGAAAACCCCTTTAAGGACTCGACAGCTGCCATATGTGTACCGCGGATGTCAGAGGGTGATTAAAAGCACAGATAGGGCAGTGTGACGGTGTGCAGTGACACCCCACACTCGTAACATCCAGTTACCAATTTATTCATAAATTTGTAGGAGGAAAAAAAGAATAACGGTTCAGTGCAGAGCCCTAAGATGTGCCCGAAGTGTTATATCATGAAGAATATAAATATGTACTAAAACATATCAGTACGGATGACAGATCGTCTTTAGTGTGTAACAGTATGCGGTCAGCTAGTAAGCTCCCTCTAGTGGCAGCTGCAGGAAACAAGAATAAAAGCTCTTATATGACAGTATAATCCTATTCACTTTAAATAGGTTAGCCAGCTAATGTTGAGTCTTTTCAAATGTGTGGAAGGCAGAAACATACAGTAGATAATTTTCCACTATAGTATATTCATTAAAAGTTCTGTCCAGTTTTTCCAGTCTGGAAAGCCACATCACCTGGTTCAGAAATACTTTCTCTCTGGATAGCAGGCTGCTCACGTACAGGAAATGGCAGGAAATGGAAGATGATGTGATTCTACACGTCTATGACCTACCTGCACATGTTCTAGTTTCTTTGACATCAGGGGTGGACTGGCCATATGCTCTACAAGGAAAATTACCGTTGGGGCGATGCTCAGGGGGGCCACCTGCACCCTCCTCATGGCTGCCAGCTAGGTAAGTAATGATCTGACGCTCCCTTCCTGACTACTGAATTCAACTGTATTCCCATTCTGGCAGCTGGAGCTGTGAAGTATGCAGAGGTATGCTGTGCTGCTGGGGCATTATTTTGTGATGCACTGTGGTATTTGGCGCTGCTGGGATGGTACAATGTGCACAATATAGTATTGTTGGCCCCGCCTATCTGTGTTGACCCTGCCTTCTATCAATTTGGACCCAGCTGCAAAATGGGGCTAATTTTTTATTTATTTTTCCAGGGCCACTTTAAGTTCCCAGTCCGCCACTGCTTCACATCCAGGACTTATGTCAGTATTCACTATTTCCATGGGCCAGACCTGGTTCTTAGTCACCCGCTACTACTACATTATTATCCCTCCTGACTAACCGTCTTGAGAAAGAAATAAATGGCCCCACAATCATTTTATACTGTTCCCCTGCTCTGTAGACAAGGTCTATCTAACATATGGTACAGAGGGAAAATACCCTGTTCCACATGCAAGTTTCATATATGCACTCTCAGAACATAGTCTACCTCCTTCCAACTGCAGAGTGTCCCCAGCTCCAGCTTCCTTACTTAGCACTCATGGAGAGATTATGAGAATCAGGATCCACAGAGGCTGCCATGCTTGCACTTTTTGAAATGCAGCAGTGTCCAATAGTGCTCTTCTGTAAACGGGATGTGAGGCAAATAATACAATGCTTGCACTTCTCTTGTGAACGGAAGCTGCAACCTGTAACTGCCCCAGATAAGTCATCAGTATCTGATCAGTGGGGGTCCGACACCTGGGACCAACACAGATCAGCTCTATAGAAGTGAATGGGGCTGAGCACTATACCAAGCACACCCTCTATAGAATGTATGGCACTGTGCTTGGTAAGCTGCGAGAAGGCTGCATCACCAGTATGAGTGACGATGCCCTCTCAAACAGCTGATCGGTGGGAATCCCGGTTTGGAACCCTGCCGATCAGATACTGATAACCTATCCAGGGGATAGGTCATCAGTTGTAAAGACTTGGAAAAGCGTTTTAAGCAGTGATAGCCCAAGGTGTGGGGGAAAGTGTGCACTGCACGTGCTGGCTTACATCTAGTAGACAGAAGAGCAGGCTTACTGTAGATGCAGCATTGGAAAAGACTGAAGGTAAAGTGGACAGTAGTTGACCCTGGTGTGTGTTTCAGACATGGAAATTATCTTGTAGGCTCCACTGGAGACAGAAGATATGATGGTTATCTCTGTACAGCTCTGTGGAATATGTTGGTTCTATATAAGGGAATACATCCACTGCACAATAATGTATTACCTAGTTAATGATCTCTTACTTTCAGTGAAAGATGACATACGACAGGGCAGATATCTATGCTCTCTCATAGCTTCTGCTTTAGACAATAATCTCATTAACTTTCCATCTGCCCCTGCAATAGAAATAATTATGGCATCCATAATTCAATGGGGGAAAAATACAGTCGCAAAAGTTTACAGAAAGTAATTGCAGTTAGTTATATTTGCTGACATGTTAGCCTGGAATGTAATCAAGCAAAGAGATATATGAAGACTGTAGGCCTCATCTGGATATTCTACTCTCCACTCACTTTAGGGAATATGTATCCTGTGTTGTAGACAGGGGCGTAGCTAAAGGCTCATGGGTTCAGGTGCAAGAGTTCAGCTTGGGCCCCCTTTCCCTCAGTGCTTTGTGGCAACGGGCAGGGAAGCACATAGCCTTTGTGCTTCCTGAGGCAAAAATTTAAACCGCACCTCTCCACCATGCCAAGTTCTCAACCTAACCCCTTCCCTCCAGCTAGAGGTGTAACTTGACGAGCCTGAACTTTCTATAATACAGGTGTCTTATGAGGCGCAAGGGTCCCCCTCAGGCTTCTGGGCCCTGTAACGACTGTTACCTCTGCACCCCTTATAGCTATGCCCCTGGAAGGCATGGTGGTCATATTTCTTGTCCAATGAAACTTGCTTGATTTGTCACTGCTGAGACAAGCTGCTGCCTTCCTTGTGCTCTATTAGAGTATTGCCACACACATAGTCCTTTTATAGCCTTTTTTTGACTTGTAAAAATTGCCAGAAAATTCTGTGTATTCGGTGTAGTTTTTTAGTCACACAGTGTGGCAGTTATTTCCCCTATAGCCGTCATGGCAAACATATGGCACGTGTGCCGGAGAGGGCATGCAGAGCCTTCTCTGTCGGCACGCCAGCCCTAGCCCACATGTATAGAGAGGAGTATTGCCGTCCCGTTTGGTATATGCAGTGCCAGCGCTACAGTAATAAAATCGCCGAACTCAAATAGGAGTGAGAAGGGAGCGACTCACATCACTGCGCGCCTCCTGCAATCAGGAAGCAGAGAGCTCGTGACATGGGAGAGGCAGAGGCAGAACTAGAGGACCGAACGGAACATTGCAGGGGCGCACACTAACCTGCTGTATTCCGTCAGTGACTGCTTGTGGTTTACTGGTACAAGCATAACGCTGGTTGGCTGAGCGTCTGCCAATCAGCGTTATGCTTCTTCCTCTGCTGTGTCAGCAGAGCATCTTCTTGCTCTGCGAGTGGCGCAGCCTGGACCCATGAGCTGTTCCTGGGAGCAGAGCAAGCAGTGAGGGAATCACATCATCTGCCCTGGTATAATTATATTTTAATGTGAAACGTCAACACCTAATCTAAATTATAAAATGTGTCACTGGCCCTCCACTGACTGAGGGGACTCAGGGAGCACCCCCATTCCCTACCACTCATACACCTCCAGACCCCCCCTCCCCCAGTGTATGGGAGGTGGTAGAGGGGGGTCCTCCTCCCTTAGGGCCTATGCACACGACCATTCTGAGTGGGCCATATGTCCCAGACTGGCATTGATCGTGTACAGGGGAACACACATCATAAGTTACTGTGATGCTGTTCACGTCAGGCCGCCCACGGGGCTATTGTCCCGCACTCATAAGATCTTATGAGTGCGGGACAATAGTCCCGCTGGCAGCCCAACAAGGCCATAAAAAAAAGCACTTAGAAATTCTACAGCATTTGCAGACAATCCTACCAGCCACCAAGAAATCTACAAGGAATTTTCTAGCATCCTTGCAGCTGCGAAGGTGAATTTTAGTAAAAGATTTTTACAATTCCGTAAATTGTAGAAAACCCTGTGTTTTCTCACTTCTCCAGATAAAGCCAGATTTGAAGAACTTGATCTTTTCTGATTACACTGGTTAGATTTAGGAAGTCTGGAAATAAAGCTATTGGAATTTCAAGAAAGTTCTATCTCGAAAAATAAATTCTCTGACCTGCGTGAAACACTTGAGAAGATGGAAGGGATGACAAAGGACAGCACAGTTAGTTCTGAAAACGAGATCCTTAAAGTGTGGAATTCTCTGCCAAATAACTTTACCTCTATGAAAGCACTTGCGATTATTTTCCTTACTTTGTTTGGATCATCTTATGCTTGTGAGCAGCTGTTTTCAGCTTTGAATTATATCAAATCTGACATCAGACTAACAGACGACCTCAGTGCTGCATGTGTTGCTCTCAAACTTACAAAGTATGAGCCAAGATTTGACAAATCGTCAGCATGCATACAACAGCAAAAATCACATTAATTGCAATCTTTTACCTTTTACTTTTCAATGAAAAGTTGTTTGTATCATTGAAAGGTCTGTTATTGTGTTTTTGTTTTAAAGAAAAATATGTGAATGTATGAGTTTTTCTAAAATAAAACCTCAGTTTTAAGGTTAAATTGCCATTGGCACTTTGCTATAAGTAAGTGGGTATTGGGTTGCGATTTGGGCACTCGGTCTCTAAAAGGTTCGCCATCACTGCCCTATAGAGAGGTCTATGGAAAAACAACTGGTACACCCAGAGCATACTGCAATAGAAAAAAAAAAACCACCAGTGACCCAAAAAATGTACCTGAGTGTGGGAAAAAAAAGCCACTACAATAAAGACTGTTTGTCCTGAGTTTAATATTTCTCATAGACTCCCATGCAACATCTGGAGCTGGTTGTTTTTTTTTTTGCCTTAATAAAGCTGCAAAAAACACCAGCTACGAAACACCAGAATAATGCTAGAAAAAAAACTGAGTATAACAGAAAACCACAGCACTCTGGGGCATATTTATTAAGTATAGCGTTTTAGACACTGGTCTTAATAAAGGCCCTGTTGGTGGTATATCCACCAAAGTTATGAAGAGGCACAGACCAGGCCTCTCCATAACTTCAGTGCATCCAGCGCCAGTTCTAAATTTAAGACAGCTTTGTTGCTGTCTTACATTTAGACCATTTTCTATGCCAAAAACAGGCGTAAAAAATGATGAATGAGACGGGCCTACCAGCCTGTCCCATTCCCCGCCCACAATTTTAGATCTGACGTGAGTGGGGCGAAATACACCTGAAATACGGCTAATTTAGGCATATTTCAGTATAGTAAATGGTCCCCTCTGTGTTTTGTGTATTCAGTGGACTGCACCTCTGGAAAGCACACATATTGACCGAGCAACGCCTGAGTGCCGTAGTTTTCTATTCTAGATTTACAGGAGTGTGCTACCTTACCACAGAGCACCTACACACTATACCCAGGGTGCTGACCATATAGACCATTATAGAAAAAATGGTGTGACATCAGCCCTATAGTTCTAAAACTAAACTTTAGGTGAGTAAAGTACATACTTTTTGTTACAGGTGGAAAAGGAAAAGTGAATCTTCTTTCTGTATATCTTTTCTTTGCTGCCTCCCTGATTACTCTTTTCTCATTTTGAGCTTCCCGCCATTCTGATGGAGACAACAGGCTTAGGAAATGTTCATAAAATTTGTACTCCTTAAGAGTCTCTTCACATTTAGCAATGTCACTGTGAGGGAGACAGAATATGAATAGACAGAAATCATAGGGACGCAATGGCAAAAGTCAAAAGGAGCCACCCTTCTCAATAGCTTCAAGAAATGCACTACTTTATTATTAAGACACAGAATATAGAGGACCAATGTGAGCCAGGAATCGAACCTGCTTATAATATAAGAGACGCAAATGTGCACTTTTTGTAAAGAATGCCCTGCCGTAGTGTTCTGGACATGCACAGAGCACAACTCTCCAATTAATTTCACATGTAAAACAAATATCCACACCTCTCTCTACACCAAATGAGCACATACTACGCAAATCATTTTTAATATACGTGCATACATTAACTAGCTTCAATGTCAAGTTTGTCTTGTTTGTACTTGTGACTGAGCCAACCATAGCAGGGCCACCATCTCCAAACTTGTCAGAGGACTAAAAAATTGAGGTAATTTACTAAAGGCTCGTGATTCACACACACCAATCTAAGTAAAAAAAAAAAAAAAGCCTACTGGAGGAAGTTCCAATCAATTTGTTCTAAATAAATGTTTACATCTTCTGTTGTCCATGCACCAATTCTCAAATCTTTAGAATTCATGTTATGTTACATCTCCACTAAAAAAAAAACTGGCATAAAATTTTGGTAACTGACCCCTCAATGAGTCTAAAAAATTGCCCGGTACTCTCCTGCCAACTATCACCCAGTACTCTGATTCCAACCCAGTAAATATATTGAGGCCGATTTACTAAACATATCTTAATTGTAGACAGAGTAAATTTAAGGCCTTTTTACACTGGCCAAGCATCGGACAGATAATCGCTAACAAGTGTTTAAGTGTACAAATGCTTGTTAGCGATTATCTGCCAGCTTTAGCGGGTAATAAGATCATTTGCTCGGTCACCTAAATCATTGTTTGCCGGTAGCACAGCGTGTTTAGGCAAACAATGATTCAGTAGGGGGACAAGCAATGGCATTAGTGATCTCTCTTTTCCATACTGTGGAGGAGGTCACTACATGTAAATGCAGAGGTCTCCTTCTCTGAGGAGCAGGTGCTTGTCGGGAAAGAATGCTTCCTTCCTGACAATCGTCTGCTGAATCTATCAGTGTAAAGGGACCTTTAGACAGGTGGCCAAAGATGTGCCAAATTTATCACAGTAGCTCATGCTGGATGTTTCACACCATCTATTAGTTGGCTTATTTTGCTTAAAATTTTATGCCAAAATTTTGACACACTTTGTTAAATCTTAAAGCTTCGTTCACATCACTGTTCAGCCTTTCCGTTCTCCTGCTCTGTTATAGGACCAGGAGAACGGAAAGGACGGATTTGGCACAGAACTGAGCCAAAGGGAAGCTAAGGACTCCATAGATTATAATAAGGGCCGTTTGGGTTCCACTCAGATAGAAGATTTTTGAAGTAGAGCCAAAAGTCCTGCATGCACTACTTTTGTCTGTGCTCTAAAATCTTCCTCTGAATTATTATGGTCTATGGCAGGCATGTCCAAACTCTGGCCCTCCAGGTGTTGCAGAACTACAACTCCCATCACGCTCTTCTGTAGGTTGATAGCTGTAGGTTGTCCAGGAATGATGGGAGTTGTAGTTTTGCAACATCTGGAGGGCCGGAGTTTGGACATGCCTGGTCTATGGGGTTCGAAGGCTCAGTTCGGCTCAGTTATGTGCCAAATCTGTTCTTTCCGTTTTCCTGCTGCTAAACGGAGCAGGAGAACAGAAAGGCTGAACGGTGATGTGAACAAAGCCTAAGACATGTCCCATTCCTATACCAGTGGAAAGCTAGGTACAGTGGATTTTTTTCCCCACATTTGATTCATAAATAAGTCTAAAACTAGATGTACTAAATTTTATCAAACTTTCGTTTAGGCATAACCACATCACAAGTGTGGGCCACTGTGTATAAAGAGCATGTTATCTTGTTTGTGTATATGTGATCTTTATGTGTATATAGATCATGTTTTGTTATGTTAAAAAAACTCAGGTGCCCATCAAATTTTCACAATGGGGTACAAGGAGGAGATTGGAAGCATAACATACCCTTCCGCTAGAAAGGCTTCCTTCCTAGCCTAACAGACATTCAACAGAGCCTGACAGAGCATCAGATGGGTGCACTGAAGAAGAATAGTCAGCTAGCGGGGTCAGAACTGGAGAAGCACAACGCACAAAAGGGCAAAACAGATGCAAGTCCAATAAACAGTCCAGTTTCTAGTACTCAGTGAAACAAAGGTTAATCTGGAAGACATAGAGCAAAACCAAGGCCTGAATAACAGGAAATCTACATTAAGCCAACAGTGAACCAGATAGAAAACTCAATAACTGGCATCCTGGAAAAAACTGTTGTATGACCTGACCTCGATTACCTAGGCCCGGTTCACATCTGCTTTGTAACTCCGGTACTGTACTCCGGTCACTGTTTCTGGCGTATATTCCAGCTTTGAGCCGGACAAAAAATGCCACACGGCTTTATTTGTTTGGCTGAAAGTCAGCATATATGCTGGAAAAAGGCAGGATTACCACCAGCTCCCTTTACAGTGAATGGCGATCCGTGCACAGTGGTATCCAGCTATGCCGGATATGTAGACTCCTCCGCCGGAACAGACTGCCAGAGTTCACAGCACAGATGTGAAACCAGCCTTAACTAGCAATTAATGCAAAAAAACAACTCAGAAAGCATGGCAACATAAAGTCCAGATAGCAAGAAAGGAACAGTGGAGTAAATAGGCCACAACTGGCAATACGACTGTGTAATTGTTGCACAAGCCAACCAACACCTCTGCCAGTATCGCTAGGATAGCAGCACCCAGCAGGTATGTTTGTGACAGGAAGAAGTCCACAGAGCTTTGACTGTGTGGGACCTAAATATTTAAAATGGCAGCACCCAGTCATCAACATCCTAAAGGTTTGGTTATACCTGTATCTACATGACATCCTGCAGCCATACCTTTTAAGTACCAGAATTTCTGCAGTGACTTTCTTGGTTTCTGTGATCTTTTCAAGTTTAGCTTTTGTTTCTTGGTCTGCACTGTAAGAAAATAAGAACTGTAACAAGCAAAGTAAAACCAGTGGAGTAAAAATTAGACAAATTCTTACAGTTTCAAAGCCTCCACTACATTTTTATCAGTTTCCTTCAAAAATTCTTCAAATCTTTCAGTGTCCTCTTCAAGTTTCCCTTCAGCATCACCTATTTTTTTCTTTTCTTTTAAAATAATTTTCTTCATCTCTTTTATTGCATCTTGTTTTGTGTTGATAGAGAACTGGGAAGAAAATAAGACAGTTTAAGCTCAGATACAGCAGTCTACAGTATATTTCACAAGGCATTACTGAAAACGTGCTACTTTAAAGGAGCTGTCCAAGATAAAAATCTCAGACATGACCCAGAATACTGTAAAATAAAGAAATTATGGTATACTTGTCTCTTTTTGTCGGCACTGTTCTCTATATTACTGGTCCAGTCCTCCTGCCACTGCTTGTTTACAGACTGCATTGGAGACATGAACCACTGATGACAGTGATTGGCTGCAGTGCAATACCGCTGATGACAGTGATTGGCTGCAGTGGGATAGCGCTGATGACAGTGATGACAGTTTCAGTGCAGCCATATTCTTTTTATTATTAGATGTTCTTTACGTGAAAAATACCTGAGCAAGAAACATTTGTCTCCTTTGAGCTATGTAGTCTCTTATAGGTTGTCTTCCAAACTGGTAGCCTAAATACAAATTCAATATTTTTTAATAAACAGCACAATTATTGTCCATCAATACTACAGAAGGCACAACAACATTACCACAAGGGGGGAAGTTATTAATAGTGCTAACAAAGGCAGTGTTAACAATGGCATTGTTATGAACCACTGTGTCAACAGATTTGACTGAGTTCAGGCACATGTCAGGTCAGGCAGTGGAGGGTCAGGACCAGTAAACAGGCAGAAAATCGGTACACAGGCAGACAACAGAGACATGATACCTTCATAGGAACTTAGCAAACTATGAAACCTATTGCTCAGGCACCCTTCCACAGGGGAGGGTGCCTTAAGTAACCCAGGGTGGCCAGCCATTGGCTGGAGAACATTAGGTTGCATATGCTGGCCCTCTAAGGGCTAAAGGGAGTGCGTGTGCCTTATGGACATAGAAGGCCTTGCTAGTGAGGCCTTGCCAGCAAGCAAGCCGCAGCCTGGGTGAAGAAATAGAGCAGACCCGGTGGTCAGACCTTCTGGGTAGGCAGCAGGCGAATTGAGGCCACTGTAACAGGCAGTATACCTTACTTCCACCCCGTTAATAATTTTTTACAGTTTCTCAATACATTGTATATATAACTAATTGGTGTGATTAGAAAGTACAACTTGTCCTGCAAAAAACAAGCCCTTATATGGCTATGTGAATGAAAAAAATAAATAAATGCACTGTATTCACTTAAATGGGTCCACAATCTAGAACATACGGAGTGGAGGCACATAGCAGAAGGTCACGGAAGCACTACAGAGTGCTTCTGTGGCATTTTGGTCTATACCGCCAATACGCAAAAAAAAAAAGTAGAACATGCTCAAGTTAAATGGATCTGCATCCGTACGTGCCGGCCACACGGAGGGTGCCTGTGCATTGGGGACCACAATTTGCATTTTTGTGCATGAGCCCTTATACTGATCTTTTTCATGGCAATTTGTTTTTCTTTTTTTCATCTTATTTTTTTTTCATAGACATTTTACTGATCCCATCTTCATTTCCGTATTCAGCAACGAGAAGAAACAACAATTGGATTTTTGCTTTTACTTCCTTTTTCTAGTGATCGCCAGCACTTGGACCCCTCCAACGATGAAAACCTTTGATATGTCACTATAACATATCAAAGGTTTGCAGTAACTCTTTAAGGCTACTTTCACACTAGCGTTTTAGTTTTCCGGTATTGAGATCCGTTATAGGAGCTCAATACCGTAAAAAAAGCGCTTCAGTTTTGTCCCCATTCATTGTCAGTGGGGAAAAAACTGAACTGAACTAAACGGAATGCACCAAAATGCATTCCGTTATGTTTAGTTGCGTTCCCAGACCAGAGAGCCAACCACAGCATGTTGTAGTTTGCTTTCCATCATGGGATGCGGAGCAAGACGCATCCGACATGACCCCCAATGCAAGTCAATGGGGACGGATCCATTTTCTCTGACACAATCTGCCACAATAGAAAACAGATGACTTTCAATGGAGTTCATGACGGATCTTGGCAATGTTAAAGATAATACAACCGGATCCGTTCATAACGGATGCAGATGGTTGTATTATCAGTAACGGAAGCGTTTTTGCTGAACCCTGCTGGATCCAGTAAAAACGCTAGTGTGAAAGTAGCCTAAACCATTCAATAACACTGAATAAACTCTGAACTGCAGTTAACTATAGAACAATGAAATATGAAATGCTAAAATTAATAAAGGCAAAGCATATCTCACAACCTGGTGTAGAAAGAGTTGATTGTTGGTCATATTTTATAGACAAATCAAATTTATCTCTATCTTCATTTGGTCTTGCATTAGTTTCTAGAACATCTATTGCAGGAAATGAAACCGATTTTGCCCTGGAGGTGTATGTAGTCTTATCGCAAATTTTTAGCTCTTGGGAGAGGATTTTGTTCTGAGCCTATATTTCAGTAAAAACACATAAAATAAAACAGCAATAATACAATACATAGGGTTAATACAAAATATTGTATTAGGGTTATCCAGCTACTTAAATGAAAAAGAAATGCTTACAATGCCCTAAAACAATTGAAGTAGTAAGGATTTATTTATGCAACGTTTTTACATTGTGTGCTATTTAAAAAAAACTAAAAAAAACAGCACATGGACCAGTAAAAGTGTACGGGGCTATTCACACATCTGTGTGCCCGATCCAAGGATCCATGTCATATTCTGGTTCATTTTTGCAAATCAGAATTGCTTGTTCAAGTGTGAGAAAAGTGAGGAAAATCAATGCACATGTGTACATGTCACAGATCCTTTTTTTATGTACAGAGCATTGGACACGGTTTTATGAATAAGGCCTAATACTGACCTTACCAAACCCTGCTGCTCCCAAGTCCCAGTGCCATTCTCTGTATAATGGACTCCAGCAATTACATGTTGATATGGGAATGTGACCACTGCTGCCGAACACTGGCCACAGATGTGACTTCAGTGGTCTTGATGCGTCATACCGAGTTCTGTGGTGTAGCAGATAGCATCAGAACAGGATTGGTGGGGGATAAGGTGAGTATTACTTCTTTATTAATTAGTAATATTCTAAGGCCTGGGTTCAGACCTGAGCGTTCTTAAAACGCGCGTTTTACGCGCGTTTTTGTCGCGCGTATTTCAGCGCGTTTTTGCAAATAGGAAACGCGCGTTCGTACCAATCACATGGTAAGATGGACCATGTGATTGGACCATGTGATGTGACGTCATCACAGGTCCTTGAGATCTTAGCTGAGGCAGGGAAAGAGGGGAGAGATCGCAACTACGCGATCAAGTGGCTAAGGTAAGTTAACTTTTATTATTTTTAACCCCTTCCACTTTATTTTACAATGCATTCTTTATTAAGAATGCTATTATTTCCCCTTATAACCATGTTATAAGGGAAAATAATAGAGATCGGGTCCCGTTGCTAAGCAACCATGCGGGAAAATTGCAACGCATTCGCACTTGTTTGCGGATGCTTGCGATTTTCCCGCAGCCCCATTCACTTCTATGGGGCCTGCGTTACGTGAAAAACGCACAATATAGAGCATGCTGCGATTTTCACGCAACGCAGAAGTGATGCGTGAAAATCACCGCTCATGTGCACAGCCCCATAGAAATGAATGGGTCCAGATCCAGTGCGGGTGCAATGCATCCTCCTCACGCATTGCACCCGCGCGGAAAACTCGCCGTGTGAAAGGGGCCTAAGGCTATTTAAAAAAACATAAGAGGTGGCTGGGCAAGAGTTTTCTGGTCCTTTTATATTCATGGCCTACTGATGTTCTGCAGTAGCTCCAGCACCAACATTGGGTGCTAGAACTACACAGCTCTATCCATGGTGTAGTGGATGAAGCTGGTGACTGCAGTGCTGCTCACATTCACTTCACTGGGTAACCAGCTCCATCCACTACACAATGGACAGAGCTGTGTAATTCAAGCGCCCATTTTCCGCACTGGAGCTACTTCAGAACAGCTGATCAGCAGGGTTGCGGGCTGTCAGACCGCCGATGATCAGATATTGATGGATTATCCTGAGGATAGACCATCAATATAGAATTACTGGAAATCCATGTAAGACTATGTCTATGCAGTGGCGTAACTATAGTGATCGCAGCAGTTGTGACCACAGCAAAAACTGGGCCCACAGGAGCCCTCATCACAAAAACTATTTTCTTGATCTCTTTTCTGATTTACTTTGATGCCTGGCATCCAAAGTATTGTAAATCTGAGATACTGGAGTGGAGGATTCGGGGGATACAATATCTCCTTATGGAGAGCGCCTACTCCTCGTGAGGAGTCTTATAGGCAATGCTTCTCTGGAATTAGGTGCTCTCTATAAGGAGATACGTGGGGAGATTTAATAAGACTGGCGCTTTCTGCATGATTCTTGCTATCCCCTGCACTGTCGGAGGATGCACCACATTTATGATGAGGTACAGACCTCATCATAAATTAGGCGCATCCTCCGGCAGTCTAAACATAAATCTACGACAGCTCAGAACAGCTGTAGATCTCTGGTTTCATTTGCACCAGAATACTGGAGTGAATGAACATAAATTTTTCTCTCATGTTGGCCACGCCCCTTTCCTGTCCATGCCATGCCACCTTTCGGAAAAGTGGCGAAAGTGGCGTAAAAAGAGGCCGTTGCAACTTTTTTTTGTAAAGTTGCGTTTAAAAAGTCGCAAATATAAATGTATATTTGTGACTTTTTAAATGCCACTTTTCTGGCGCAAGGGAGATGATAAATCTCCCCCATAGTATCCCCTGAATCTCCACTCCAGTATCTCAGATTTACAGCTATATGCAGACAAGGTGCTGGCTTAATTGTTATTTAAGTCATATCTCAAGGCCTGTTTAAGGAGGACCTTTCACCAAACAATGCAATGTAATGCAATCTGGCAGCAGCATGTTATAGAGCAGGGGGAGATGAGCAGATTGATATATAGTTTTATCGTACAAGATTCAGTAAAATGTGCAACTTATACATTTACATTTGCAGCCCTGTGAACACCTATTGGTACAGGGGGAAGAGTTATCAGTGATCGACAGCATTGTGTGTATAAGTGTACATACATAGAAATATAGCTGTCAGTCACTGATGACCCTTCCCTCCTGTACCCATAGCTGTTCACAGGGCTGCAGATGTAAATGTATAAATTACAAATTTTACTGACTCTTCTCCCATAAAACTATACATCAATCTGCTCAGCTCCTCCTGCTCTATAACATGGTGCTGTCAGATTACCTATATTGCATTTTTTGGTGAAAGGTGCTCTCAAGGTTGAACATGGACTTATAGGATAGCTGCCTTACATCTACCTTAGGGCTAGTTCACACGACCGCATGGTTTTGCGGTCCGTTTTTAACGGATCAGTTTTTCAGTTTTTTGTTTCCGTAGTGTTTCTGTTTCTGTACCGCTACCGTTCCATTTCGTTATGGTTTCCGTTTGTAATCCGTTTTTTGCAGATCGCAAACGGAAACAGAAGCATATAATAATGTTTTAACAGTAATTACTTTGAAAAAATTGGGCCCAGCATAACATTTTCAATAGATGCTTCCGCAAAAACGAAACGGATACGGAAGACATACGGATGCATTCCGTATGCATTCCGTTTTTTTTACAGCCCCTTTGACTTCAATGGAACCACGGAACGTGATTTGCGGGCAATAATAGGACATGACTCAAAATGTAGCGGAACGGAAATACGGAAACGGAATGCATACGGAGTACATTCCGTTTTTTTGTGGACCCATTGAAATTAACGGTTCTGTATATGGACGGTATACTGAACGCAAAAAATGGCCCGTTTACGGAATTCAAAAAACGTTTGTTCGAATGAGCCCTTACATGGTGATATGCAAATGAGCTCTTAACATGCTCTGCCTCATATAGATATATCCTATGAGAACACTGTCTGCCTACCTGTATTTTTCTCCATAGCTTCCCTTCCTTGGCTATAGACTAACCTATAGGGGGCCTTTTTGCATTAAACAGTTAATGATCTCTTTTCTGACAAATGTCCATAATCATAAATCTTCTTCCCCTGTTTCCTCCCCTCCAGGAAGATAATATGAAAATGAGCTCTTAACAAGCCAGCACCTCATCAGCTTATTTAATATCCAAGTCATGTTTTAAGGCCTATTTAAAGGGTTAAACCCTGACAGAGGAGCATGTATAACCTATAAGGCCCCTTTCACACGAGCGAGTTTTCCGCGCGGGTGCAATGCGTGAAGTGAACACATAGCACTGAATCCTGACCCATTCATTTCAATGGGTCTGTGTATATAAGCTTTTTTTTTCACGCATCACTTGTGCGTTGCGTGAAAATCACAGCATGTTCTATATTCTGTGTTTTTCACGCATGGGGCTGCGTGAAAAACGCATTCGCAAGCAAGGGTGCGTTGCGTTTTTCACTGATGGTTGCTAGGAGATGTTGTTTGTAAACCTTCAGCTTTTTATGATAGTTTCTATTTAGATTTAGGGTTATTTGTCACAGGGTATGGTTAAGGTGAACGCATTTTGCTCAAGTCAAAATGCTATTTTTTTACAGAAATGATAAGTAATATGACTCTGTATAACCAAACAACAATAAAAAGTCAACAAGAAATAAAACCAATACACAATGAAATGCAAACTGACAAATATGAACTGACCATTTCTTCTGCCTCTTTAATCCTATAAGTAAGTAAGTCCTGGCATACAAAGGGGTTTGACGTAAGGCCATCATGCTTCTTAAATATAGCTGGGAAAAGATATTGAATAAAATTAAAGGAATTGTCTGCAATTGTGGTATACTTTGCCAAAAAAAAAGCCTCTTACCTGGTCACAGATGCTCCATTCCTGTGCTAAGGGGTCCTGTCCCCGCTGCTTCTGGTCTCCAGTGGATCGCAAGTATGCTGTCCTGTCCGTCATCATGAGGTCCGCTACAGTCATTCACTGACTTCAGCAGTCAAGTGCCACTTGGGTCAGTGAATAGCTGCAGCGGTGCACGTGATGATGGCCGTTATGTTACACTTCCAGTCCACTGGCAACTGGACTCATTGGGGATGGGACCTTGGCGCTGGAATGAAGTGTCAGTGATTAGTGCCTTTCCTTCTTTAGGCAGAGTAGATTTGGATACATAAGTATAATTGCAGTGGAGGTCAGAAAACCCCTATAAGCATATGTACTGCATTGTCAGTATGTATTTTATGTACAGTTGTACAAAAAAGGGACACCCCATGTAAACTTTTTTTTAACAAATGTTTATTCACACAAGTAAAGGTGATGTAATTAAACAAAAAATGCACTAAGGACAGCTACCATACATGTACGCCTGCGCCATCGGCAGCGGGTGTCAGCACTGTATCACAAGATGCAATGCCTAATAGGATGCCTAACAGCATTACTGAGACTCGTAACTTGTATTGCCACCTCTAATAGAATTTGAACTATAAACTTATGTTATTTAACATCCACAGTGAATGCTGTAAAAAAAAAAAAAAAAAAAAAACCATAATTGGTATTTTTTTGTTCATCCCCCCCAAAAATAGCTAAACAAAAAGTGATCAAAATGTACCCCAAAGTTCGGCGTTCGGGTTGTGGTAATCGCCACATCCCGTTATGGATTCTACTACCGCGGACTATCGCGGCATATGGAATCCATAAGGGGCGGCTTCCACGAACCCGAACTGTTGAACAGCCGAAGGACCTGGGGTGACGTCACAGTCATGTGATCAGTGCAGGGGGCGTGGCTCAGCACGGGATCAAATCCAGTGCTGAGCCACGCCCTGCACTGATCACATGACAGTGACGTCACCCCAGGTCCTTCGGCTGTTCAACACTTCAGGTTGGTGGAAGCCGCCCCTTATGGATTCCATATGCCGCGATAGTCCGCGGTAGTAGAATCCATAACGGGATGCGGCGATTACCACAACCCGAACGCCGAACTTTTTTTTAAAGTTCGCTCATCTCTAGTCCTGAGTCTATCTCGAGAAACAGCAAAGTGTGCTTACGCGACTATTTTCAGAACTCCAATAACATGTGTGCCCACTGCCCACCTCTCCATTCACAATGGCTGTGAAATGGAATCCTGATCTCGAAATCAGTATGGGTTCTGTAGTTGAAACCTGCACCTTTTGCAGGTACCTTATGTACCATATATAGAATTATCTAAAATCTGCAATAAAATCCAGAATGGACAGATATGTTGGAAGGGTGAAAAGTATCACAGTAGCATACAAAAAATTAGGTCCTGGTGGGCAGGGGTGTTCACTGTGTATGGGTACCCTTTGCAACTGCACAGTGTCACAAGGGTTAGGGAAGCCACCACAGCATAAAATATGTAACTATTTTTTATGCATATTCAAAGAAAATATGAGAAAATGACTCTGTAATGGTACTCTAACCATTAGACTTCCTTTTATTTTTTTTATCCTACAGTCTCAAAATAAACGTTGGAAACTGCTTGATTTCTATGAGATGCTTTTTTTTTTCCATCTGCAAGTTTTAAGAAATGACTCAACATACCTGTCCGATCAGTGATCCGATGACGAGGAAGGGACGCTGTATACTTAGACATGCTTCAGTCTGCAGACACATCAGAACATAGTACAAATTTCAACTTTAAAGTTGGGTTGTCCTCCCATACATATTGATGCTATATTAAAGGGGTTGTCCTGGCCTACATATTGATGACTTATCATCAGGAGAGGTCATCAAATATCTGATCGTCAGGGGTCCATGAGAGTGCTGCTTCCTATTCATTTCACTGCACAATCTCATCTGATATTGATGACCTATCCTGATGACAGGGAATCAATATAAATGTCAGGACAACCCCTTTAATATTTTTATAATCAGGGCTGTTTAAATAAGTTAGTTGGCCAACGAACTTTATGCCTTCAAAGTTACTTAAACATTATTAAACAATTCTCTAACTGAAGTAGTTTACTTTCCCCTTTCTTCTCTAACTGGCACAGACCATAATGACAACTTCTTTCAGCCATGCCCTATTTCTGTGGAGACCTTTTTGATAGTGTTGCAATGTGAATATGAAGTAGGGGAAGCATAAGGCACCATATGCGCTGGTTATATCATCTCACACTATTAAAAATGTCCATTAGGGACAGAAACAGTGGGATTGATGTATCGCCTTGCAAGAATTACATAAAACAACTTAGATTGTGGTGACTGACCACTAAGAAGGCAACTGATTGCACTTTTTGTCTCACATTCAATACATACGAATTTGGGATTTGAACCTTGCAGATGTCTTGGAATATATAGCTACAGCACCCTTATATACGCAGCACTTGACATTCTACTAGGACTGCTCGACCTTATTTATTCAAATTGTTTCTGTACAGTTTGCTGTCCAGATATATTTGGCTACTTGTATTTCCAGCACCCTACTCAACCATTCCCCAACCTTCATACAAAGTCCTTATCCTACTGCTATCCTAAATTATGTGCATGTTGCTGCCCCATTACTGTACTTGTTGTGCTGCAAATAACCCCTAAATACCATATTTCAGAAATAAATAGCGACACGAGAAAATGACCCAAAAACAATGGCAGATAGTGTCCCCAAAAATCATAATGTTAAAAAGCTAGTGCTCCACACATTAATAGTGACTAAATGGTGTTCCACACAGTAAAAGTACACTCCTTTGTGCTCCACACAGTCATTTGGCCCAATTTACTCCCCTTACAGCAATAGCGACCCTTTTTAGGCCCCATACTCTACTCCCTACAGAATTAATGTTGCCCTCTTTGTGTCCAACATAGTTAATGAACCCCTTTATGCTCCATCCCACAGTGTGTCCTTTTTGTGGCTCCAATAATAATAAAAACTGTTGCTCACTTAAAATGGCGTTCTAGTACTTTAATATTGCCGGTCTATGTTCAGGATAGGCCATCAATATCTGTTCAGTGGAGGTCTGACACCCCTCTACCCCAACCGTTTAGCTGTTCTGCAGTAGCTAAAGTAGCAATGGTGCCTAACATTTCTCTAGTGCACGGACTTGATTATTGCAGTAATGCTTCTACTGAAGTGAATGGAGGCAGCACTGCGGTAATCAACTTCACTACAAAGTAATCAGCTGTAGTTTCAGTGCCAACATCCACTGCCAGAGCTATGACAGAACAGCTGATTGGCAGGGGTGCAGGGTGTTGGACCCCTGTCAATCAGATATCGATGGCCTATCCTAAGGATTTTGATGCAAACCCCTTTAAGGCCCCTTCCATGGTGAAATCACAGTGGTGGATGTTGATGGCTTCTGTCAAAAAGCTTGCTATATTCATAACATAAATTTCGGTACCCACAACTGCCAGACAGCCACAGTGTGCATGGCTGCACCAAGGAGCAGCAGTTGCTGATGCTGGAGGCTTGATACTCTCTCCTTAAAGAGAACCTGTCAACTCTCTTGACATGCCTGGTTTAGTAAATACAGTAGGTATACTCACTCATTCAGGAGCACCTTAGAACTCTACAGCAGCCACACAGAGCAGCAGGGTTGGCCTACACTAAATGCATCTCTATGAATTCAGCACTAGGACCTGCCGCAGTCAGGTAGTCATAATGGCAACACCGGGTAGCATTGGTGGCCCATATCGGAGGCTTTAAATGGGTATTCCCATCTCAGACAATGGGGGCATATCGTTAGGATACGCCCCCATTGTCTGATAGGTGCGAGTCCCACTACTGAGACCCACACCTATATCGAGAACGGAGTGAGGAGAGCTGTGGCTGAAGGACCCCAGATTTCCCAGAGGTGCGTCCACCACCAAGCTCTGCTCCCATAGAAGTGAATGGGAGTGTACCACGCATGCTCCCATTCATTTCTATGGGGCCGACAGAAATAGCTGAGCCAGCACTCGGCTATAGAAAATGAATGCAGGGAGGCTGCGCAATGCGCAGAGCGCCCTCCTTCACTTTCGGGGCTCCGTTCTCGATATAGGTACGTGTCCCAGAGGTGGGACCTGCACCTATAAGACAATGGGGGCATATCCTAGCGATATGCTCCCATTGTCTGAGATGGGACAATCCCTTTAAGGTTATTGTATGGTGCTTAGGATGAATTCTCCAAAAATCATTTATTTGTAGTATGGACACCCTTAGGCTACATTAACACTGCATTCAAGGAGTATATGTTTGGCACAAGTGGTGGGAAAGCTCCTGACTTATACATTGAATATAGCATTTCAGGCAGTGGAGAGTAAAGGAGTGTTCTTTTGGCCCCTGTTAGAGTGATATGTTCCAGCTTACCATTTTCTACTTTATATGGAAGTATAGCAGAATGCACTTTACTAAACAGTGAGCCACCACTAAAAAGTATGTATTGTGGTCAATGGCTGATGTATAGACAAGTAGTGGTATACATTCCGAATACTCCAGATGTATAAAACAAACATGGGTGAACATAACATTCTGGCGCTAGATAGATGAACTAAAACTCTTGAGGCTATATGCCTCCTATATGTCACTGAAAAGATATCCAAAATACATTTTAGCAAAAATCACTGAAGTATACATCTTTAATATTGGTAATGATTAGGGACATCTCCACATATACTCTCAAATAGGGAGATCTCCAAATAAATCCTGAAGCCAGATATAATAAGAGACTTGTACAACCTGCACACACCGGACCTGTTCTCCGTCTCCTCTGAGCTGTCAGTTTAACGGTCACTGCAACTGTCTGCATCTATATCGATCATGGACAGACAGAACCAAAGAGAGCTGATGGGGGTTTCATCATCCAAAAAAGCTATGCTGGATGTTACAATGGAGATCTAGCGAGGGGGCTAAGCATGTAACATTCATAAGTATCCTATCTTTCTACAGTCTGCTAATTGAGAAGTGCAAGATGAAGGGCAGGGTTTCCTCAGATATAATCTTGGGAAAGGACAAGGCTCAATGGTCCATATCACAGCCAACCATCATACCGGCTAGCATATAAGGCCCAGATTTTAGAAATCCTCTGCTAATGTTAATGAATAGGGCTATTCCCATGGGCATATCATTTCTGTCAGTATTTGAAATCTGCAGCATGTCCTAATTTTGTGCGTATTTGCTTCCGAATGTGCACATTATAGACTATGGAGTGCATCAAAAAATGCAGGAAGGAAGGAATACATATGTAAATTCGGGTGAAATAGGCGTCTTTCCCACGATCGAGTTTTCTGTCAGGATGTGTAGTGAATGCACAGCATCCAGACTGAATCCTGACCTATTCCTTCCATTAGGTCTGTGAACACGAACATAGTTTTTCATGCATCATCTTTGCGTTCAGAAAAAATTGCAGCATGTTCTATATTGTGTGTTTTTCACACAGCTCTGGCTCCATATAGATGAATGGGTCTTGTGTGAATAACGGAAGGCATCCGGATAAAATGCATTTTTCACTAATGGTTGCTGGGAGATGGAGTCATTCTTCAGTTTTTCTTCACACGTGTGAAAAACACATGAAATCCGGATGGAAAAAAACGCACACACTGAATGCAATCACAGACAAAACTGATTGAACATGCCTGCAAAACCATCAGTTTTTCCCTGAACAGATCCCAGCACAATCCATATCGCTCAAGTGAAACAGGCCTTACCAATTCAATACTGATGACAGTCCGCCTCCCGGATACGGTCAGATTTCCATACGCTCGTGTGAAAGTGGCCTTTGGCAGGACTACACAGCTCCATCCACTGTAATCACTTCAGTGGGAAAAGCGCAGCACTAACCAGCTCCATCCACTACACAGTGTAAACACTTCATATTGATGAACTACTCTATAGATAAGTCATCATGGCTTAAGGGTACGTTCACACGACGACAATTGTCGCGCGACAAAAAGTCGCACTATTGTCGCGCGACAATTTTTATAATGGGAGTCTATGGTGTCGCAGTGCGACATGCGACATGCTGCGACTGCGACACGACAGTCGGAGAAAATCCATCCGGGATGGATTTTTTGCGACTGTTGTGTCGCAGTCGCAACATGTTGCATGTTGCACGTGCGACACCACCATAGACTCCCATTATAAAAATTGTTGCGCGACATTAATGTGACATCAATGTCGCGCTACAAATGTTGCAGTGTAGTGGTTCCCAAATTGTCGTCGTGTGAACGTAGCCTTAATCTTGGAGAAATCCTTTAACCAGATGTAAGTTTCCTCCTCCACCAATGAGTTAAAAATGGCACTTCTTTTGAGTGGTGCAATCTGACAATATGGTCCCCAGAACAGAAAAATATTCCTGAACACTAGAGGGCGCACCATACAAACTATTTAGGGTGAAGGAAAAAGTAATGCCTCTATAAACTTAGGCCCCATTCACACATAAGTATTTCGGTCATTATTTTCCATCACTAATTGAAAGCCGAAACTGGAACTCGAACTAGAATCTGCAGAGAAAAAGTATCATGGAAAGATTTGCGCCTCTTCTATGTTTTTGGACAAACTTTGTTTATATGTGTTAACAGAGATATCCATTTTTTCATACCACACTCATGGTTTTTATAGGTAGTGTTACAAATGCTAATGCAACTGACCAGAATACTGCCTGTCTGAGTAGTCTTACACCTCTTACATATTCTGTAATGTAAAAAGGATAATGTGCAAAGTAAAATAAAGCGGGGTTTTGAGATTTTTGCCACAGATTTTTCTGATCGTGCCAAGAGTGAACATGTCTATTATTGGTTCCTGTTTCTACATAGACACCATGGGAATCCATGGTGGGAGTCTGCGTACAGCTTAGCTCCATTCAATGGAGTTAAACTGCAAGTGGGTCCGCAACTTTGAAATTGAAAAAACGCAACAGAACCGTGGCGCTTTCGACTGCGGAATAGACACATTGCCGTGTGGTGGAGAGAAGTTGAAGGAACAGCTGAGAAACTTTTCAGGAGAGATTTATCAAAACCAGTGTACAGGAAAACTGTCTTTGTTGCCCGTAGCAACCAATCAAATTCCACCTTTCATTTTCCAATGGAGCTCTGAAAAATAAAAGGTGGAGTCTGATTGGTTGCTATGGGCACCTAAGCCAGTTCTACTTTACACCAGTTTTGATAAATCTCCCGCTTCCTTTCTACCACAATAAATACATGGGAGGTTACACAGCGCACCTGTCCCTCATTACTGCTGGGAGCTCTGTAGCCTTTGTACAATGCAAACACTTGCTGTGCTCTACTGAGCGAGAACATTTACCACTAAACCCTCTGCCAGGCGGAAGCGATTATCAAGATGTCTTGCAAATTCAGGCTTTTGCTGGAAAATGCAGATCAGTTGGTTGTTGTCTGTCAGAAAGAAGAAGAATTCCTGCTCCTGGAAGGAATGCAACATCTAGTAGTGCTGGAGAAAGCCAGCCTGGTGATCGGCAAGTAAGACAACGTTATAGAAATCCATTTACCTGTCTATTAGCATGAACTGGATTCCAGTGATTCACTGAAAGATCTGTTTAATATTTTCTACGCAATAATTATTATACTACTCCCTGTCATATGCCTTAGACCAGCATTCTATATAAAAACTTCTCAAATGTCTATAGAAAAATAGTGAATGCTTATAGAGATGAGCGAACTTGTGTTTCCATAACTTCTAGTCCGTTGTATAGTCCGGAATCCATAATGGAATTCTTAGATAACCCGAACCGTGTACGCCGAACATGAAACACAAGTTCGCTCAACACTAAATTCTGACATTTTAGCTTTCTCTAATGAAAGGAAATCGCATTACTATTTCTCTTTTGGTATTTCTTTCACGTCTCCAGATACCTTCCACTAGATGAGTTGTATTCCATATTCTAAGGCACATTTGGCTTTGTCTAGATCATGTTTCCCAACTTTTTATTTTAAGGGCTGCACTTATGCCCTACAGATCATCTTGGGCCACAGTCAGGTCTCGTTCACATTTCCGTTTTTCACTGACTTGTGCTATCCGCATTTTCTGCAGATAGCACACGTACCCATTGATTTAATGTGTCTGTTCACATATTACCCACTGACGGTGGGTCAGTGAAAAAATCACAGAAACATGCAATACTTTGGTCTGTGATGCGGCCCAAACACGCCCATTATAGTCTATGGGTCTGTGAAAAGACATGGACAAAACATGGTGGCCATTTTTCACTGACCACTGATAGAAGATGCGTTGGAAATTAACTTTCAGCTGAGCAGTGTCCGTGGAATATGGATGACACACAGAAGTAAAAAAACAAACACACGGGCCAAACAAGGACATCTTTACAGATTAAACCTGTACCGATTTCCGGACAAGGAAGTGTGAAATTGGCTTCTGTGTTTGATCAGTAATTTTCTTCAGTGATTGTGAGCCAATACAAGGTGCAGGTCCAAAACACAGAACAGGTGAAAATGTTTCCATTACGCCTTCACTATGTAGGCTTCACTCCTGGTTTTGGCTCGCAGTCACTGATGAAAGACTGACCAAATACTGCCTGTGTGAAACAGGTCTAAGGCCCCTTTCACACGAACTCTACGGATTGGCTCAGGGTGCGCTCAGTGAAACTCGCACCATTTTGCAAGCAAGTTCAGTCAGTTTTGTCTGCAGTTGCATTCATTTTTGTTTGCGGCCGCGTGGGTGCAATCAGTTTTGATGTGTTTTTCACACGAGTGAAAAAAAGCTGAAGATTATCAAAAAACATCTCGTAGCAGCCATCAGTGAAAAATGCATTGCACTGAAGCCCTATTCACTTTTATGGGTCCAGGGCTGCGTGAAAAACATACAATATAGAACATGCTGCAATTCTCAACGCAGAAATGACACGTGAAAAAACAGAGAGGACTCCCCTGCATAACGGAAACATAACTGATCCGTTTTGCAGACCATAGACTTCTAATATGACGGAATGAATAACAGAATGCCTCTAAAGGCATTCCGCTATATATTCCGTCATAGAATTGCGTTCCGTAACGCAATCCATAACGCAATTCACCTTTTACCAGTAAACGAAGCGTGGACGAATTTCAAAATATGAAATTCTCTCATCTCTAATTACAGCGATAAATATATATTTTTTTTATATTTTAATTTTCAGACGTGGCGATAGCAATTGTTTGTTTATTTGTTCTTTATTTTTAAATGTAAAAGGGGTTATTTGAATTTCTTATATTTTCGTGATTCTTCCAAACTAAAAAAAAACAAAACAAAAAAAAACACATGGCCAAATGAGTGGCAGTAGGCTACAATTAACTAGCACCCACCATACCACATGGCCATTAACAGTGCAGACCGACTTAGGGTGGGTTCACACTAGCGTTATGGTTTCCGTTATGTCCTTCCGTTATAACGTGGTTATAACGGAACATAACGGAATCCATAAGACGGAAGGACGGATCCGTTCTTTTGCCCATAGACTTCTATTATGACGGAATGCAAAACGGAAGCCTTTAAAAGGCATTCCATTTGCTTTCCGTCATAATACAAGTCTATGGGAAAGCATAGACTTGGACTTTGTTTTCCGTCTTGCATAACTGGTCCGTTATGCTTTCCCATAGACTTGTATTATGACAGAAAGCAAATGGAATGCCTTTTAAAGGCTTCCGTTTTGCATTCTGTCTGGGCATTCCGTTATTTTCCGTTATAATCATGTTATAACGGAATTCCTAACGCTAGTGTGAACCCACGCTTAGTGCTCATGCACATGGCTGTAGCAGTTTTTGTGGTCCTTAAGTTGCAGATCTGCAGAATAGATACCGGCCGTATGCGTTCTGAATTTTGCGGAATGGAAATTCCAGGCCAAGCACTGCGAAATATAGCACCGCTATATAAGCGCGTAAAATAAATAATAAAACAGTTCTATCCTTTTCCGTAATGCAAACAAAAATAATACATTTTCTGTATTTTTGCGTCATTCTAAACATCATAAGAACAGATTATTTTAAAAAACTGATCCTGTACATCAGTTATGCATATTTGGCATCCGTTCGAGCCATTTCCTTCTGAGATCTGTTTGGGGTTTTTGGTCGGAAAAAAAGGTCCTTCATCCAGTACTTTTTTTCTACCTATAAAAACGGATCTGAGACGGAAATGGCTCTTACAGATGCCAAATGTGCATAACTGATGCACAGGATGCTTTTTGTTTTACAGGATCCTGTGTTTTTTTTTTTTTTTGTTTTTTTCTGTTCTACTGACTGATTAGAAGAACGGAAAAATAACGGTGACGTGAACTCTCCCTAAACAGTGTAGTCCTAATTGATGTGCATGGAAGAAGTGCACGTATTCCGTAATGTGTGCAGGTAGCCTTAGAGGACTTGAACATGCGATTGTTTGAATGCTTATACCATAGACTTAAGTACACTGCGATTTGTACTGGCATCCTATTAAGATCTGCCGCGGACAGTTTGCTATAGCAGGCCTGGGGCCTTTATAAGTTCAGAACCCTGCAGTTTCACAATGGGGGGCTATCGGAAGATAAATGGAGGTCCCTCCCTCTGTCTAACCTCTTAGATTCCTCAGTCACTACTGAGAGCAGCATCTGAGGGGTTAAATTAGCAGGATTTATTGGAGTTATTGTAAATCCTGGTCATTATAGCCGGGTGTCAGCTGTATTACACAGCTGGCACCTGATGCGTATGGCGCAGGCTCAGCTCATGAGTCCACTCCATATCTTCCATGCATGCAGATTCCGTACACATATGTAATTTTACATTAAAGGAGTTATCCAATTTCAAGAACCCCCCCCCCCCCCCATATGCCGGCCCCTTACCTCTAATATACTTACCCCGCTCCTGGTTCCCGCATTGCTGCTGCTGCTCCTCCCTGCACACGGATGAAAACATCAGGTGTTGGGGGGGGGGGCAGCCAATGGCAGGCGGGGGATGAGCCTCCCTAATACAACAGGTGACGCCAGGGAGGCTCGTCCCAGTCCCAGTCTGCCATTGGCTGCTCCCTCCGACACTGGATATTTTCATCCGTGTGCAGGGAGAAGCAGCGGCGGTGTGGGGACCAGGAGTGGTGCCGGGAGGGGGGTAAGTATATTACAGGTGAGGGGCCCAGCACATGTGGGGGGTTTTCTTGAAATTGGATAACCCCTTTAAGGGGTTTATATTCTTTAGAATAACTAATATCTGCAGATGCCATCAGCCTAATACACTAGTCAGGATGATTTATGCTATGCAATTAAAGATATGTATTTAAAGCTGATCACAACAGTATAACATAGCATTGTTGTTTTTAAGTGACGGCTATATAAAGGCTATAGGACCCACAGAGACTATACATGGTCAGTTTTCACATGCAGAATTTGAGACTGTGATTGACTGCTCTGGAAAATGTGTTCTACCAGGTAAGTGACTGTACTTTGTTACATACCTCTCCACAATAATCAGTCTTATTTTGTTTTTCAACCTTCTTAGAAATATTTTCTACACAAATATATATATATCAAGATTTGAAAAAAGAAAACAGAAGATCTTAATATTTCAATTGTCAAACTGATTAATAAAGCTTACAAAAATAACATTTGCCATATAAATCAAGTGACCATAATAGTGACAGGCAGTGGATAAATACTGCTGTAGTATGTTGCAAACAACAGTGTTACCAGCTTGTTAATAACAGTGCCATAAATCAGGCGAAGAACAGTGCCATAAACTGGGAAAGTAAAATCTATATATGACATACCTAATTAGTAGTGCTCCGTGCAGAATAAACAAGTGTTATACAGTGCCCTAATAATACTGCCATGTATAATGGTTTATTATGTGACGGATAAACAATATCCTGTTGTAAACAATGTCCATTGGCTCCTTGTTCAATTTGTTTTCCAGGCTTTATAGATGCTCACACCCATCCTGTGTGGGCAGGTGACAGAGTACATGAGTTTACTATGAAAGTAAGTTGCTTAAAGGGGTCATTCCATTTATTAAATCATGTCCCCCAACACAACTAATTGTCATAATATAACAAAGACTTGCCTATTTCATCCCCCAATGCTTTATTTGTTTAGCTGCAGCAACAACATGTCCGATACTCCATGTGACAGCTGCAGCCAGTTACTGGCCTCAGTGGTCTTGTGCCATATACCGCTAAAGCCAGAGATTGACTACAGCAGTGCCTGTTGTGAATTTTTTTAAAAGGCCTGACAACCCCTTTAATGTTGGCTAAATATACTTTAATATACTGTGCATATGCTACAAATAGATTTATTCATTTTTCTATGTATATTTGGGATATGATAATACAGTTAAGAGCAGTGCTGAAAAGCTCAGGGACTCCATATGCAACCATACATGCTCTGTGCTCATGTGCACGATGTCAGTGTCCAATGTTCCGTGTGTGAATGGATGTTTATTATATGCTCTCCTACATATTTAACGCCACCTTTTCCTGTACGGGATTTAGCTTGCAGGAGCCACTTACATGGATATTCATCAGTCTGGAGGAGGAATAAATTTTACGGTAGAACATACAGAATCTGCTTCAGAAGAAGAACTGTTCTGTAGCTTTAAACAACGGCTAGAACGCATGCTCAGGGCTGGAACCACTTTAGTAGAGTGCAAGAGTGGATATGGCTTAAAACTAGATACAGAACTAAAGATGCTAAGAGTGATTGAACGAGCTCAGAGAGAAATGGATATTGGCATCTCTTCCACATATTGTGGAGCTCATAGTGTACCAAAGTAAGTACTATTAAGTGCAGACTAATATGACATTAATGCATGTTGTCCTAGTGCTCTGAGCAGAATTTCATTTCTTGTTTCCGGAAAACTTCTGTAGATTTGTTTAACAAAAGGTATCAGGACTTGTAAATGAAAAGCTAAATGGATCAAAATTCTATGGGTGCTTTCACACATGGCAGATTTGTTGCAGAAAATTTCTGCTATTGAAAAATCAGTCCAGTCATCTGAATGGGACTTGTGAAAATCCAAATGCTTTCCTCCAAAACAACGGAACAGATTTTCAGTTGCAGAAATCTTCTGTACAAAATCTGCCACGTGTGAAGGTACCCTAAGGCCCTTTTCACACGGGCGTGATTTCCGCGCGGGTGCAATGCGTAAGGGGAATGCATTGCACCCGCACTGAATCCGGACCCATTCATTTCTATGGGGCTGGGCACATGAGCGGTGATTTTTCACGCATCACTTCTGCGTTGCGTGAAAATCGCAGCATGCTCTATATTGTGCGTTTTTCACGCAACGCAGGCCCCATAGAAGTGAATGGGGCTGCAGGAAAATCGCAAGCATCCGCAAGCAAGTGCGGATGCAGTGCGACTTTCCCACAAGGTTGCTAAGAGACGGGACCCGATGTTTATTATTTTCCCTTATAACATGGTTATAAGGGAAAATAATAGCATTCTCAATACCGAATGCTTTGTAAAATGTGGATTAAGGGGTTAAAAATAAAAAAAATTTACTTACCTTATTTACTTGATTCTCTCTTTTTCAAGCATTAGCGGCCATCTAAAGGACCTGTGGTGACGTCACATCACATGGCCCAATCACATGGTCCATCACCATGGTGATGGACCATGTGATGAGCTCGGTGACGTCATCACAGGTCCTTTAGCTGGCAGCTAATGCTGGAAGAAGAGAGAAGAGATCGCAACTACGCGATCAAGTAAATAAGGTGAGTAATTTTTTTTTATTCTTAACCCCTTAATCCACATTTTACTAAGCATTCTGTATTGAGAATGCTATTATTTTTCCTTATAACCATGTTATAAGGGAAAATAATAAAATCTACAGAATACTCAACCCAAACCCGAACTTTGGTGATGAAGTCCAGGTTCGGGTCTGGGTACCACACATGCCGATTTTTCCCACGCGCGTGCAAAACGCATTAAAATGGTTTGCACTCGCGCAGAAGAATCGCGCATTTTCCCGCAACGCACCCGCCTCTTATCCGGGCGTCAAACATGACGTCCGTGTGAAAGGGGCCTAATACTTTAGATGAAATCAACCCAATGTCAAAAATCATAGATACTTATACCTGTGCTTTTTGCTTACTTGTCAGAGGAAAAAGTGTTAAAGAGGCCACGGATGACATTATTGAACATCATCTTCCTGCCTTGAAGCAAATGGCATTAAACGATGAAATTCACGTAGACAATATTGATGTCTTCTGTGAAAAAGGAGTCTTTGACCTGGAGTCCACTAGACAGATTCTTCTTGCTGGGAAAGCAATTGGCTTACATCTAAATTTTCATGGAGATGAA
The DNA here is from genome assembly GCA_033119425.1 of Bufotes viridis. Taxonomy (NCBI): domain Eukaryota; kingdom Metazoa; phylum Chordata; class Amphibia; order Anura; family Bufonidae; genus Bufotes; species Bufotes viridis. The sequence continues at coordinate 7,829 of JAKVIS010000507.1, read as the reverse complement.
CTTAACCCCATGAATTCAGCAGAGGTATTTATATGATTTAAGTATTTGTCTAAATTAAATTAAATGGAGAACAATGGTTTCAAATTAGCTTCATCTATATAGCTTCCAACTGTTTTGCATTCATGTGTGTCTGCATAACCCCTTGAGGACCACACAGTTTTGAACTATGTTACAGAATGTTAAAATGCAGGAAAAGGCAGCTTATAGAAATGTTTGCTGTCCAAATTAGTAAGCAGCTTTATTATACTAGGTTTCTATTACTGACAGATCCAAATCCGAAGCCCTGTGACCATTGGATGAGGGGAGCAACTCGGGTTGGGCAACAAGTACTGTGTGTCATATTATGGGTGTGAAATGTTACACAAACCTAATCCTGTATTGTTCTGAATCTGAATACTTGCCTTCATGTTTATAGAAATGGTATTGGAAATGGAAATTCTGCTTTGACATTTGTCTTCTACGCTAATATAAATCCTCTAATACCATATAACCGCATTGTAGTATGCATGAACTCTTATGTAGTCACACTGTCCTGTGACATTCCCAGTACTTAGTGCCCTATTTTGACAGTGCTCAGTGAAGGACTACATGTTCCATAATTACTGTTGCCTGGCAAACAGGGATATCCATAGAGCAATGTGATTTCAGTTCTAGAGGTAGATTCCTACTCATTAACTAAGCCTATTTCCTTCTACATGTTTCTTTCTTAAAGTGCCTTCTATTTAAAATTTCCTTCTTGACGTTTTCAGTTGGTTCCAGTAAGTGGTTTTGGCTGGCTGTCAATGGCAGGAAACATAATGGGCGCTATGACCCAAAATTTCCTTCTGCTAAGCACCTGGAAATTGTCCTACCAGAGACAGGGGTGTGTAATGTATGTGCCACCTCATCTATATCTGGATGAGCTGCTCTTGTTTGGCAGCAGATCAAATGATCCTGTCTATGGTGGTCTTTTCTGGGTCGTCCGAAGCCTGTTCTCTGTACATGTCCTCACGTAACCACTGCTCCCAACACCTCATAACAGTTAGGTCAAAAGGACCTAGATGGCAGGCAATTCATCAAAGTGACTATTCTGCTTCTCTCCATCCAATGATCCGCCTCCTCTCAACATCTTTCAACTAAGCAAAATGTATTTGAGTGTGACATAAAGACATGTCTAGCGGTCAACGATATCTCATCAAAAGGTACACAACCCAAAAGCAGCCTCAGAAAGCCTTTTCATAGGGCAGCAGGGGAAGCACTTTTACGCTATCTTGTGACAGAACCCCTTCCTCTATTGCAAGTGAATATTGGAGGTCAGTTTCCTAAACCAGACTACAATTTTACTTCAAACTACACAACATCTGACTATTTCTGTTTTAATACATTATATTCAGAGATGATTTATATACCAGTGGATATAAAAAGTCTACACACCCCTGTTTAAATGTCAGATTTCTGTGCTGTAAAAAAAATGAGACAAAGATAAATCATTTCAGAACTTTTTCCATCTTTTAATGTGACCTATAAACTGTACAACTCAATATTTTAGGTGGAGGGAAGAAAACAAAAAATAAATAAAATAATGTGGTTGCATAAGTGTGCACACCCTCTTATAACTGGGGATGTAGCTGTGTTCAGAACTAAGCAATCACATTCAAAATCATGTTAACTAGGAGTCAGCATAAACCTGCCATCATTTACAGTGCCTCTGATTAACCCCAAATAAAGTTTAGCTGCTCTAGTTGATCTTTCCTGAAATTTTCTTAGTCGCATCGCACAGCAAATGAGAAAAAAAACTTGCCTACCGTATTTTCACCCCATAAGACGCACTTTCCCCCCAAAAAAAATGGGGGGGGGGGGGGGAAATGCCCCTGCGTCTTATGGGGCGATGCTGACATATTACATCGCAGTTAGCGATGCTCCAGCATCGCGGACTGCGATGTGTCAGTGGGACGGACTGGGAGGGCGGCTGGCAATAGCGGCGGGGCCAGGTGCATTCACTGTCCCCTGGCCCCACCGCTCACTATCTCTAAAAACTGTCATACAATTTAATCTTAACTAAAGTTGTGTCTTCAATGGTAATATCTATTCACTAACCGCTCCAGTAGAATGCAGGCAAGCCGGGCGGGCGGCAGCGTAACTCCCTGATGTCAAGTGCCTGTGCCGCCTATTTTATGAATGAAGCAGGTGGCGCAGGCACGTGACGTCAGTGAGTAATCCTTGATTTTATATTTTTGACCTGTTCTGGGATGATTGAACTCACTCCCTTTTTAGTAACATAGTATATGAGACCGAAAAAAAAGACATTTGTCCATCCAGTTCTGCCTGTTTCCTACAAGTTGATACAGAGGAAGGCAAAAAAAACCTGTGAGGCAGAAGCCAATTTTCCCCACTTAAGGGGAAAAAAATCCTTCCCGACTCCAATCAGGCAATCAGAATAACTCCCTGGATCAACGACCTCTCTCTAGTAGCTGTAGCCTGTAATATTATTACACTCTAGAAATACATCCAGGCCCCTCTTGAATTCCTTTAATGTGCTCACCATCACCACCTCCTCAGACAGAGAGTTCCATAGTCTCACTGCTCTTACCGTAAAGAATCCTCTTCTATGTTTGTGTACAAACCTTCTTTCCTCCAGTTGCAGAGGATGTTCCCTCGTCACAGTCACAGTCCTGGGGATAAATAGATCAGTGTTTCCCAACCAGTGGGCCTCCAGCTGTTGCAAAACTACAACTCCCATCATGCCCGGACAGCCTTTGGCTGTGCGGGCATGCTGGGAGTTGTAGTTTTGCAACAGCTGGAGGCACACTGGTTGGGAAACACTGAAATAGATGATGGGAGAGAACTCTGTACTGACCCCTGATATATTTATACATAGTTATTAGATCTCCCCTCAGTCATCTTTTTTCTAAAGTGAATAACCCTAATTTTGATAATCTTTCAGGGTACTGTAGTTGCCCCATTCCAGTTATTACTTTAGTTGCCCTCCTCTGAACCCTCTCCAGCTCTGCTATGTCTGTCTTGTTCACAGGAGCCCAGAACTGTACACAGTACTCCATGTGTGGTCTGACTAGTGATTTGTAAAGCCATTATCTTATTGGCCTTGGCAGTAGATGCCTGACACTGGTTTTTACAGCTTAGTTTGCTGTTTATTAAAATTCCTAGATCCTTTTCCATGTCAGTGTTACCGAGTGTTTTACCATTTAATATGTACGGGTGACTTGCATTATTCCTTCCCATGTGTATAACTTTACATTTGTCAGTGTTAAACCTCATCTGCCACTTATCTGCCCAAGCCTCCAATCTATCCAGATCCCTCTGTAGCAGAAAACTGTCCTCTTCAGTGTTAATTACTTTACACAGTTTAGTGTCATCTGCAATTGTAACATCGGCGTTACAATTGCTGCAATTCAGGCATGGATAGCTGCCCACTTTTTTGTGTAATCTCGATCTTGGTTCCTCCATGTCCACATGTACCAGGCTGTCTGCAAGGTTTTTGCCCCTCCTATAGGACATGAGTGGTGGTACCTGAAATTTCTGGTAAGGATTTGGCCGAGATGTGCCAGTTCTGTCTGAGTACCCCTGCAATTCGACCACTCATGCCGAAAAGGTAGAGACAAATGGGATTCTTTTACTCATTTGCTCCCTCACTTTTAGTACCAAAAGGTCTTTCCTATCTAACCTCCTGGTTTTCTCAAGATGTCTTCCTATCACTTTCTTAGGATACCTCCTCTGAATAAATTTCTGCCCCATTTCTGCAAGTCTATCCTTTAGTCGACCCTCATCTGAGATTATTCGTTTGGCCCTAACCAATTGGCTGTATAGCAGAGCATCCAACATGCCTTTAGGGTGTGCACTGTCAAATCTATGGATGCTGTTACGGTCAGTGGGCTTGAAGAAGATATCCGTTTTTAGTCTTCCTAACTTCACGTACACAAGGGTGTCCAGAAATTGTAGGGATTGCTCAGAATAGACTTTAGTAAACTTAAGTTGAGAATGGACTCCATTTAGGGATTCATGGAATACATTCAACTCCTCCACTGTTGCCCTCCAGACCAGAAAAATATCATCGATGTACCTCATCTACCCACTCACCTTTTGGAAGTGGGTGGATGGGTACACATGATTTTCTTCAATGTACGCCATATAGATATTTGCATATGTTGGGGCCACATTCGAACCCATTGCGGTACCCCGACGCTGCACAAAAAAATCGTCCTGGAAGCGGAAATTATTACAAGTTAAGATGAGTTCCAGAAGAGATAGTAGAAACTCCCAAAGCTCAGCAGTATAATCTGATTGTTGTAAAGCCCATTTTATGGCCTCCAGGCCCAAGTTGTGGTCTATACTGGTGTATAGGCTCACAATGTCAAACGACACCAACAGTCCTTGGTCACTAAATTCAACTTCACCTAGTTTTAATAAGAAATCTGTGGTGTCCCTCACGTAGGATCTGGCTCCTATTGCATAGGTTCTGAGTACCCTATCCAGAAAGAGCGCTGCCAGGGCAAAGATGGAATCAATCCCTGAAACAATCTGTCTTCCTGCAGGGTTCCTCAGATCCTTATGTATTTTTGGCAGAATATATAGAATGCGAGTTACTGGATGTTTTTGGATTAAGTAATCATGCAGCGATTCATCTATCACATCATTTGCAAAAGCATCATCTATTAACAATCTAATTCTTTGTTGGAAAATAAATTTCGGATCACTCTCTAGTTCTTCATATATATCCACATCCTGTAGTTGTCTATTGACCTCCACCACATACTTATCAGTGTCCATAACAACTATGGCTCCCCATTATGGGGGATAACATCCAGAAAGAGACAGAGATTAATAATATTTTATATTTGATTAGTCTTCTTTTTTTATATGTTCCAGCTGGGAGCAGAGCTGGGAGCACTTGCTGTTAGTCACTTAGAAGAAATAAGTGATGAAGGGATTTCTGCGCTGGCTGCTGCAAAGTGTTCAGCCATTCTATTGCCTACAACTGCCTACATCTTGAGGTACTGATCGTGCACAGTGGTGTCCTTCATAGTCTGAAGTCATTTTTGGTTGTGTGAACAAAATATACTATTCAAATAATACTTTCTAAATAGGGCACACTCCCGATCCGTAATATAACCAGATGTTGCATACTCTGATAACCTAATCCTCTGAAAGAATTCAGATAATGCTTATTAGATTCAATCAGTGGTGTACTGCCAATATAGGCAGACCACGCAGCTGCTATGGGACCCGTGGCACAGGGGGGTCCCCCGGAGTGCATGGAAGGCCCCGCCCACTTTTCTTCTGTTACATTCTGGGCCCTGCTTGCTTCCCCTATGCTCAGTCAGGACCTCCCTTTCTCTCCCCCACGCGCAGCCGATGTCCCAAATCCAGATCCTCCCTGTCTTACCAGTCCATCCAGGCTCCCAGGCACGCAGCATAGCAATAAGCGCTCTCTCTTGGGCACTGCTGCACTGCACACTGGCCAATCAGAATTTAGCAGTGCAATTTAAGCTGATTGGCCAGTGTATCGCTGTCAGCACTGCATCCCCCTGTCGTGTGGATGAAAACAACCGGCGACGTGGGGGGCAGTCAATAGCAGGCCACAATCGATGGAAATAAGCCTCCCTGGCATCACGGGTGACACTAGGGAGGCTCATTTTAGTCGCGGCCTGCTATTGGCTGCACCCCGCTAGCCCTTTTAACCATTAAGATACTGAGGTTTTTCATTTTTGTATTTTCATTTTTCTTCCCTATCTTCCTTGAGCCATAACTTTTTTATTTTTCCGTTCACATATCCATATGAGGGCTTATTTTTTATGGTACAAGTTGTACTTTAATATGGCATACAGTGTAGTGGGAAAAAATTGGAGTGGAATTGAAAAAAACAAAATAAAAAAATTCCTCCACAGTTTTAAGGGTTTTATTGCTATGGCGTTCCCTTTGCGGCAAAACTGACCTCTGCCCTTCAATCTCTGGGTCAGTAGGAATACAACAGGGGTGTGGCAGGGAGGAGCCTGGGCAGGTGGTAGGGTTGGTAGTGGGTGGAGTTAGGGGGTCCCAATAATTTCTATGTATGCCCCTGGATTCAATATTATTATATTCTGGACATATACATATTTTTATTGCATGGATGATATGTATTTACGCTTTTTAATCACCAATTGTCCATATTTCTTTCTCCACTCTTAAAAGACTTAAGCAACCTCGAGCAAGGGACATGCTCAAAGCTGGAGTAATAGTATCTCTAGGCAGTGACTTCAATCCCAATGCATACTGCTTCTCAATGGTAAGTCTACAGGATACTGGATTATGCATTCTAATAAGTGTGAAATGATTTCACTAAATAGCAAGGCATAAAGTGTAACTGTCCTTCTTCTTGTTTTTTTTTTTTTTTTTATGTGTAGGGACAGTGATGTTAATAACTTAATTAGGGAATTCCTAAAGGTTGCTGTCCGAGCATTGCTAAGGAGAATCCGTATTCAGTGTTCTGCTTTACACTGAATATGCCTAACTGTAAGCTGAGAAGCCTGCCTCTGTTCTCCCTGCCCCTGCATATAACTTATTTTATTATTTTACTATGATTTTTCACTAAGAGTCTCATTGTAAGATTTCCTGCCTATTTGACCTACTGCCAGCACTGATTGCTGACAGCCTCATTCTCCTCTATCTGCCAAGCGCTTACTAACTAAAGAGGGATGCCTTGTAGGACATTGCTGCCGGCAATCAGTGCTGACAATAAAATTCTACATGCAGCACTGATTGTTGGCAGTCCTGCTGTCCTCTATCTCTACAACATCTCCCTGGTTAGTTGGTTAGGTGCTGGGAAGATAGAGCGAAGCAGGGCTCATAGTGATAAGTTCTGACAGTAAGTATACTCTGTTCATGTGTAAAACACTTACTATCATTGCTGATACTTAGCAGCCCTGCTTTGAAGTGAGTTCCATTTTAAAGAGGTTGTTAAAGAGTTCAGGATTGATGACCTACCCTGGGGATAGGTCATCAATATCTTATCAGAGGGGGTCCGACTTCTGAAACTCCAGCTGTTTGAAGAGTCTGCCCCCCCCCCCCCAGTGAGTCCTGCATCCTTTTTCTAGGCCAATGACATTATATTCATCAGTCACATAGCCTTTGTGCAGCTGAGTACCATTTAAGTGAATGGGCCTGGACTGCAATACCAAGCACAACCACTATACAATGGATAGCACTGTGCTTGGTTTGCTGTGATCGGCAGGACTGCCAGATGCCAGACACCCACCAATCAGATATTGACAAACTATCCTGAGGACAGAAGGTGATGTGAAAACCTGAAAAAATGCCAAGAGCTACAGCATGCTGTGTATTTTAAAAAAAAAAGCAAGTACAAATACACTGCCTAATTAAGAAAAACCCAAGTAGCAAAAAGATGCTTGTGTGTCCTGCGCTTCGTCTTTACCATAAGCCTTCAGCTAACATCTGGTTTTTATCACAAAAAAATGCACTAAAAACGCAAAAGTGCAGAAAAAACGCCACTTTTATAACCTACTTGTGAGCCCACCACTAATGTGATTTCTTTACCATCTCAATGGAGACAAACAGGTATGTTCCTTACAAGGGTTTTATTTTTGCCTTTCTCTTAATTTACCTAGGAAATAATACATTGAACTTGATGGACATATACCATATTTTCAACCCTACTATGTAGTTATGTATGAATATTTGTTTTGTAGCCTCTGGTGATGCACCTTGCCTGTGTCAATATGAAGATGTCTCTGAAGGAAGCTCTGGCTGCTGCAACAATCAATGCTGCGTACTCTCTGGGAAGATCTCACACGCATGGTTCATTAGAGGTTGGGAAACAAGGAGATGTGGTTATCATT
>JAKVIS010000506.1:0-66830 GCA_033119425.1 Bufotes viridis | reverse complement strand
TGGGTGATATGATGCCTTATTCCTTGCTGTGGGACCTCTGTCCTGTGTCTGAGTGCTGGGCCCTAAATAACTGAAAGTGACCTTCTCAGTGGTGGGTGATATGATGCCTTATTCCTTGCTGTGGGCCTCTCTCCTCTGCCTGCGTGCTGGGGCCTAATTAACTGAAAGTGGCCTTCTCCAGTGGTGGGTGATATGACGCCTTATTCCTTGCTGTCGGACCTCTCTCCTCTGTCTGGGTGCTGAGGCCTAAATAACTGAAAGTGGCCTTACTCCAGTGTTGGGTGACATGACACCTGATTCCTTGCTGTGGGACCTCTCTCCTCTGTCTTGGGTGCTGGAGCCTAAATAACTGAAAGTGGCCTTCTCCAGTGGTGGGTGATATGACGCCTTATTCCTTGCTGTGGGCCTCTCTCCTCTGTCTGCGTGCTGGGGCCTAATTAACTGAAAGTGGCCTTCTCCAGTGGTGGGTGATATGACGCCTTATTCCTTGCTGTGGGACCTCTCTCCTCTGTCTGGGTGCTGAGGCCTAAATAACTAAAAGTTGCCTTCTCCAGTGGTGGGTGACATGACACCTGATTCCTTGCTGTGGGACCTCTCTCCTCTGTCTGGGTGCTGGGGCCTAAATAACTGGAAGTGGCCTTCTCCAGTGGTGGGTGATATGATGCCTTATTCCTTGCTGTGGGACCTCTCTCCTCTGTCTGGGTGCTGGGGCCTAAATAACTGAAAGTGGCCTTCTCCAGTGGTGGGTGATATGACGCCTTATTCCTTGCTGTGGGACCTCTCTCCTCTGTCTGAGGTGCTGGGGCCTAAATAACTGAAAGTGGCCTTCTCCAGTGGTGGGTGATATGACGCCTTATTCCTTGCTGTGGGACCTCTCTCCTCTGTCTGCGTGCTGGGGCCTAATTAACTGAAAGTGGCCTTCTCCAGTGGTGGGTGATATGACGCCTTATTCCTTGCTGTGGACCTCTCTCCTCTGTCTGGGTGCTGAGGCCTAAATAACTGAAAGTTGCCTTCTCCAGTGGTGGGTGATATGACGCCTGATTCCTTGCTGTGGGACCTCTCTCCTCTGTCTGGGTGCTGAGGCCTAAATAACTGAAAGTTGCCTTCTCCAGTGGTGGGTGACATGACACCTGATTCCTTGCTGTGGGACCTCTCTCCTCTGTCTGGGTGCTGGGGCCTAAATAACTGGAAGTGGCCTTCTACAGTGGTGGGTGATATGATGCCTTATTCCTTGCTGTGGGACCTCTCTCCTCTGTTTGGGTGCTGGGCCTAAATAACTGAAAGTGGCCTTCTCCAGTGGTGGTTGATATGACGTTTTTTCCTTGCTGTGGGCCTCTCTCCTCTATCTAGGTGCTGAGGCCTAAATAACTGAAAGTGGCCTTCTCCAGTGGTGGGTGATATGACGCCTTATTCCTTGCTGTGAGCCTCTCTCCTCTGTCTGCGTGCTGGGGCCTAATTAACTGGAAGTGGCCTTCTCCAGTGGTGGGTGATATGACGCCTTATTCCTTGCTGTGGGACCTCTCTCCTCTGTCTGGGTGCTGAGGCCTAAATAACTGAAAGTTGCCTTCTCCAGTGGTGGGTGACATGACACCTGATTCCTTGCTGTGGGACCTCTCTCCTCTGTCTGGGTGCTGGGTCCTAAATAACTGAAAGTTACCTTCTCCAGTGGTGGGTGATATGACGCCTTATTCCTTGCTGTGGGCCTCTCTCCTCTGTCTGCGTGCTGGGGCCTAATTAACTGAAAGTGGCCTACTCCAGTGGTGGGTGATATGACGCCTTATTCCTTGCTGTGGGACCTCTCTCCTCTGTCTGGGTGCTGGGGCCTAAATAACTGGAAGTGGCCTTCTACAGTGGTGGGTGATATGATGCCTTATTCCTTGCTGTGGGACCTCTCTCCTCTGTCTGGGTGCTGGGCCTAAATAACTAAAAGTGGCCTTATCCAGTGGTGGTTGATATGACGCCATTTTCCTTGCTGTGGGTAATCTTTCCTCTATCTGGGTGCTGAGGCCTAAATAACTGAAAGTTGCCTTCTCCAGTGTTGGGTGACATGACACCTGATTCCTTGCTGTGGGACCTCTCTCCTTTGTCTGGGTGTTGGGGCCTAATTAACTGAAAGTGGCCTTCTCCAGTGGTGGGTGATATGACGCCTTATTCCTTGCTGTGGGACCTCTCTCCTCTGTCTGGGTGCTGAGGCCTAAATAACTAAAAGTTGCCTTCTCCAGTGGTGGGTGACATGACACCTGATTCCTTGCTGTGGGACCTCTCTCCTCTGTCTGGGTGCTGGGGCCTAAATAACTGGAAGTGGCCTTCTACAGTGGTGGGTGATATGATGCCTTATTCCTTGCTGTGGGACCTCTCTCCTCTGTCTGAGTGCTGGGCCCTAAATAACTGAAAGTGACCTTCTCCAGTGGTGGGTGATATGATGCCTTATTCCTTGCTGTGGGCCTCTCTCCTCTGCCTGCGTGCTGGGGCCTAATTAACTGAAAGTGGCCTTCTCCAGTGGTGGGTGATATGACGCCATATTCCTTGCTGTCGGACCTCTCTCCTCTGACTGTGTGCTGAGGCCTAAATAACTGAAAGTTGCCTTCTCCAGTGTTGGGTGACATGACACCTGATTCCTTGCTGTGGGACCTCTCTCCTCTGTCTGGGTGCTGGGGCCTAAATAACTGGAAGTGGCCTTCTACAGTGGTGGGTGATATGATGCCTTATTCCTTGCTGTGGGACCTCTCTCCTCTGTCTGAGTGCTGGGCCCTAAATAACTGAAAGTGACCTTCTCCAGTGGTGGGTGATATGATGCCTTATTCCTTGCTGTGGGCCTCTCTCCTCTGCCTGCGTGCTGGGGCCTAATTAACTGAAAGTGGCCTTCTCCAGTGGTGGGTGATATGACGCCATATTCCTTGCTGTCGGACCTCTCTCCTCTGTCTGGGTGCTGAGGCCTAAATAACTGAAAGTTGCCTTCTCCAGTGGTGGGTGACATGACACCTAATTCCTTGCTGTGGGACCTCTCTCCTCTGTCTGGGTGCTGGGGCCTAAATAACTGGAAGTGGCCTTCTACAGTGGTGGGTGATATGATGCCTTATTCCTTGCAGTGGGACCTCTGTCCTCTGTCTGAGTGCTGGGCCCTAAATAACTGAAAGTGGCCTTCTCCAGTGTTGGGTGATATGACGCCTTATTCCTTGCTGTGGGCCTCTCTCCTCTGTCTGCGTGCTGGGGCCTAATTAACTGAAAGTGGCCTTCTCCAGTGGTGGGTGATATGACGCCTTATTCCTTGCTGTGGGACCTCTCTCCTCTGTCTGGGTGCTGAGGCCTAAATAACTAAAAGTTGCCTTCTCCAGTGGTGGGTGACATGACACCTGATTCCTTGCTGTGGGACCTCTCTCCTCTGTCTGGGTGCTGGGGCCTAAATAACTGGAAGTGGCCTTCTACAGTGGTGGGTGATATGATGCCTTATTCCTTGCAGTGGGACCTCTGTCCTCTGTCTGAGTGCTGGGCCCTAAATAACTGAAAGTGGCCTTCTCCAGTGTTGGGTGATATGACGCCTTATTCCTTGCTGTGGGCCTCTCTCCTCTGTCTGCGTGCTGGGGCCTAATTAACTGAAAGTGGCCTTCTCCAGTGGTGGGTGATATGACGCCTTATTCCTTGCTGTGGGACCTCTCTCCTCTGTCTGGGTGCTGAGGCCTAAATAACTAAAAGTTGCCTTCTCCAGTGGTGGGTGACATGACACCTGATTCCTTGCTGTGGGACCTCTCTCCTCTGTCTGGGTGCTGGGGCCTAAATAACTGGAAGTGGCCTTCTACAGTGGTGGGTGATATGATGCCTTATTCCTTGCTGTGGGACATCTCTCCTCTGTGTGGGTGCTGGGCCTAAATAACTGAAAGTGGCCTTCTCCAGTGGTGGTTGATATGACGCCTTTTTCCTTGCTGTGGGACCTCTCTCCTCTGTCTGAGTGCTGGGGCCTAAATAACTGAAAGTGGCCTTCTCCAGTGGTGGGTCATATGACGCCTTATTCCTTGCTGTGGGGCCTCTCTCCTCTGTCTGGGTGCTTGGCCTAAATAACTGAAAGTGGCCTTCTCCAGTGGTGGGTGACATGACACCTGATTCCTTGCTGTGGGACCTCTCTCCTCTGTCTGGGTGCTGGGGCCTAAATAACTGAAAGTGGCCTTCTACAGTGGTGGGTGATATGATGCCTTATTCCTTGCTGTGGGACCTCTCATCTCTGTCTTCTTGCTAGGGCCTAAATAACTGAAAGTGGCCTTCTCCAGTGGTGGGTGATATGACGCCTTATTCCTTGCTGTGGGACCTCTCTCCTCTGTCTGGGTGCTGAGGCCTAAATAACTAAAAGTTGCCTTCTCCAGTGGTGGGTGACATGACACCTGATTCCTTGCTGTGGGACCTCTCTCCTCTGTCTGGGTGCTGGGGCCTAAATAACTGTAAGTGGCCTTCTACAGTGGTGGGTGATATGATGCCTTATTCCTTGCAGTGGGACCTCTGTCCTCTGTCTGAGTGCTGGGCCCTAAATAACTGAAAGTGGCCTTCTCCAGTGTTGGGTGATATGACGCCTTTTTCCTTGCTGTGGGCCTCTCTCCTCTGTCTGCGTGCTGGGGCCTAAATAACTGAAAGTGGCCTTCTCCAGTGTTGGGTGATATGACGCCTTATTCCTTGCTGTGGGCCTCTCTCCTCTGTCTGCGTGCTGGGGCCTAATTAACTGAAAGTGGCCTTCTCCAGTGGTGGGTGATATGACGCCTTATTCCTTGCTGTGGGACCTCTCTCCTCTGTCTGGGTGCTGAGGCCTAAATAACTAAAAGTTGCCTTCTCCAGTGGTGGGTGACATGACACCTGATTCCTTGCTGTGGGACCTCTCTCCTCTGTCTGGGTGCTGGGGCCTAAATAACTGGAAGTGGCCTTCTACAGTGGTGGGTGATATGATGCCTTATTCCTTGCTGTGGGACCTCTGTCCTCTGTCTGAGTGCTGGGCCCTAAATAACTGAAAGTGGCCTTCTCCAGTGGTGGGTGATATGACGCCTTATTCCTTGCTGTGGGCCTCTCTCCTCTGTCTGCGTGCTGGGGCCTAATTAACTGAAAGTGGCCTTCTCCAGTGGTGGGTGATATGACGCCTTATTCCTTGCTGTGGGACCTCTCTCCTCTGTCTGGGTGCTGAGGCCTAAATAACTGAAAGTTGCCTTCTCCAGTGGTGGGTGACATGACACCTGATTCCTTGCTGTGGGACCTCTCTCCTCTGTCTGGGTGCTGGGGCCTAAATAACTGAAAGTGGCCTTCTCCAGTGGTGGGTGATATGATGCCTTATTCCTTGCTGTGGGCCTCTCTCCTCTGTCTGCGTGCTGGGGCCTAATTAACTGAAAGTGGCCTTCTCCAGTGGTGGGTGATATGACGCCTTATTCCTTGCTGTGGGACCTCTCTCCTCTGTCTGGGTGCTGAGGCCTAAATAACTGAAAGTTGCCTTCTCCAGTGGTGGGTGACATGACACCTGATTCCTTGCTGTGGGACCTCTCTCCTCTGTCTGGGTGCTGGGGCCTAAATAACTGGAAGTGGCCTTCTACAGTGGTGGGTGATATGATGCCTTATTCCTTGCAGTGGGACCTCTGTCCTCTGTCTGAGTGCTGGGCCCTAAATAACTGAAAGTGGCCTTCTCCAGTGTTGGGTGATATGACGCCTTATTCCTTGCTGTGGGCCTCTCTCCTCTGTCTGCGTGCTGGGGCCTAATTAACTGAAAGTGGCCTTCTCCAGTGGTGGGTGATATGACGCCTTATTCCTTGCTGTGGGACCTCTCTCCTCTGTCTGGGTGCTGAGGCCTAAATAACTAAAAGTTGCCTTCTCCAGTGGTGGGTGACATGACACCTGATTCCTTGCTGTGGGACCTCTCTCCTCTGTCTGGGTGCTGGGGCCTAAATAACTGGAAGTGGCCTTCTACAGTGGTGGGTGATATGATGCCTTATTCCTTGCAGTGGGACCTCTGTCCTCTGTCTGAGTGCTGGGCCCTAAATAACTGAAAGTGGCCTTCTCCAGTGTTGGGTGATATGACGCCTTATTCCTTGCTGTGGGCCTCTCTCCTCTGTCTGCGTGCTGGGGCCTAATTAACTGAAAGTGGCCTTCTCCAGTGGTGGGTGATATGACGCCTTATTCCTTGCTGTGGGACCTCTCTCCTCTGTCTGGGTGCTGAGGCCTAAATAACTAAAAGTTGCCTTCTCCAGTGGTGGGTGACATGACACCTGATTCCTTGCTGTGGGACCTCTCTCCTCTGTCTGGGTGCTGGGGCCTAAATAACTGGAAGTGGCCTTCTACAGTGGTGGGTGATATGATGCCTTATTCCTTGCTGTGGGACATCTCTCCTCTGTGTGGGTGCTGGGCCTAAATAACTGAAAGTGGCCTTCTCCAGTGGTGGTTGATATGACGCCTTTTCCTTGCTGTGGGACCTCTCTCCTCTGTCTGAGTGCTGGGGCCTAAATAACTGAAAGTGGCCTTCTCCAGTGGTGGGTCATATGACGCCTTATTCCTTGCTGTGGGGCCTCTCTCCTCTGTCTGGGTGCTTGGCCTAAATAACTGAAAGTGGCCTTCTCCAGTGGTGGGTGACATGACACCTGATTCCTTGCTGTGGGACCTCTCTCCTCTGTCTGGGTGCTGGGGCCTAAATAACTGAAAGTGGCCTTCTACAGTGGTGGGTGATAAGATGCCTTATTCCTTGCTGTGGGACCTCTCATCTCTGTCTTCTTGCTAGGGCCTAAATAACTGAAAGTGGCCTTCTCCAGTGGTGGGTGATATGACGCCTTATTCCTTGCTGTGGGACCTCTCTCCTCTGTCTGGGTGCTGAGGCCTAAATAACTAAAAGTTGCCTTCTCCAGTGGTGGGTGACATGACACCTGATTCCTTGCTGTGGGACCTCTCTCCTCTGTCTGGGTGCTGGGGCCTAAATAACTGTAAGTGGCCTTCTACAGTGGTGGGTGATATGATGCCTTATTCCTTGCAGTGGGACCTCTGTCCTCTGTCTGAGTGCTGGGCCCTAAATAACTGAAAGTGGCCTTCTCCAGTGTTGGGTGATATGACGCCTTTTTCCTTGCTGTGGGCCTCTCTCCTCTGTCTGCGTGCTGGGGCCTAAATAACTGAAAGTGGCCTTCTCCAGTGTTGGGTGATATGACGCCTTATTCCTTGCTGTGGGCCTCTCTCCTCTGTCTGCGTGCTGGGGCCTAATTAACTGAAAGTGGCCTTCTCCAGTGGTGGGTGATATGACGCCTTATTCCTTGCTGTGGGACCTCTCTCCTCTGTCTGGGTGCTGAGGCCTAAATAACTAAAAGTTGCCTTCTCCAGTGGTGGGTGACATGACACCTGATTCCTTGCTGTGGGACCTCTCTCCTCTGTCTGGGTGCTGGGGCCTAAATAACTGGAAGTGGCCTTCTACAGTGGTGGGTGATATGATGCCTTATTCCTTGCTGTGGGACCTCTGTCCTCTGTCTGAGTGCTGGGCCCTAAATAACTGAAAGTGACCTTCTCCAGTGGTGGGTGATATGATGCCTTATTCCTTGCTGTGGGCCTCTCTCCTCTGCCTGCGTGCTGGGGCCTAATTAACTGAAAGTGGCCTTCTCCAGTGGTGGGTGATATGACGCCTTATTCCTTGCTGTCGGACCTCTCTCCTCTGTCTGGGTGCTGAGGCCTAAATAACTGAAAGTTGCCTTCTCCAGTGTTGGGTGACATGACACCTGATTCCTTGCTGTGGGACCTCTCTCCTCTGTCTGGGTGCTGGGGCCTAAATAACTGAAAGTGGCCTTCTCCAGTGGTGGGTGATATGACGCCTTATTCCTTGCTGTGGGCCTCTCTCCTCTGTCTGCGTGCTGGGGCCTAATTAACTGAAAGTGGCCTTCTCCAGTGGTGGGTGATATGACGCCTTATTCCTTGCTGTGGGACCTCTCTCCTCTGTCTGGGTGCTGAGGCCTAAATAACTAAAAGTTGCCTTCTCCAGTGGTGGGTGACATGACACCTGATTCCTTGCTGTGGGACCTCTCTCCTCTGTCTGGGTGCTGGGGCCTAAATAACTGGAAGTGGCCTTCTACAGTGGTGGGTGATATGATGCCTTATTCCTTGCAGTGGGACCTCTGTCCTCTGTCTGAGTGCTGGGCCCTAAATAACTGAAAGTGGCCTTCTCCAGTGTTGGGTGATATGACGCCTTATTCCTTGCTGTGGGCCTCTCTCCTCTGTCTGCGTGCTGGGGCCTAATTAACTGAAAGTGGCCTTCTCCAGTGGTGGGTGATATGACGCCTTATTCCTTGCTGTGGGACCTCTCTCCTCTGTCTGGGTGCTGAGGCCTAAATAACTGAAAGTTGCCTTCTCCAGTGGTGGGTGACATGACACCTGATTCCTTGCTGTGGGACCTCTCTCCTCTGTCTGGGTGCTGGGGCCTAAATAACTGAAAGTGGCCTTCTCCAGTGGTGGGTGATATGACGCCTTATTCCTTGCTGTGGGCCTCTCTCCTCTGTCTGCGTGCTGGGGCCTAATTAACTGAAAGTGGCCTTCTCCAGTGGTGGGTGATATGACGCCTTATTCCTTGCTGTGGGACCTCTCTCCTCTGTCTGGGTGCTGAGGCCTAAATAACTGAAAGTTGCCTTCTCCAGTGGTGGGTGACATGACACCTGATTCCTTGCTGTGGGACCTCTCTCCTCTGTCTGGGTGCTGGGTCCTAAATAACTGAAAGTTGCCTTCTCCAGTGGTGGGTGATATGACGCCTTATTCCTTGCTGTGGGACCTCTCTCCTCTGTCTGCGTGCTGGGGCCTAATTAACTGAAAGTGGCCTTCTCCAGTGGTGGGTGATATGACGCCTTATTCCTTGCTGTGGGACCTCTCTCCTCTGTCTGGGTGCTGGGGCCTAAATAACTGAAAGTGGCCTTCTCCAGTGGTGGGTGATATGACGCCTTATTCCTTGCTGTGGGACCTCTC
This sequence comes from Bufotes viridis, assembly GCA_033119425.1. Lineage (NCBI taxonomy): Eukaryota > Metazoa > Chordata > Amphibia > Anura > Bufonidae > Bufotes > Bufotes viridis. The sequence goes on along the minus strand of JAKVIS010000506.1, from coordinate 57,890 downwards.
TCCTCTGTCTGGGTGCTGGGCCTAAATAACTGAAAGTGGCCTTCTCCAGTGGTGGGTGATATGACGCCTTATTCCTTGCTGTGGGACCTCTCTCCTCTGTCTGGGTGCTGAGGCCTAAATAACTGAAAGTTGCCTTCTCCAGTGGTGGGTGACATGACACCTGATTCCTTGCTGTGGGACTCTCTCCTTTGTCTGGGTGTTAGGGCCTAATTAACTGAAAGTGGCCTTCTCCAGTGGTGGTTGATATGACGCCTTATTCCTTGCTGTGGGACCTCTCTACTCTGTCTGGGTGCTGAGGCCTAAATAACTAAAAGTTGCCTTCTCCAGTGGTGGGTGACATGACACCTGATTCCTTGCTGTGGGACCTCTTTCCTCTGTCTGGGTGCTGGGGCCTAAATAACTGAAAGTGGCCTTCTACAGTGGTGGGTGATATGATGCCTTATTCCTTGCTGTGGGACCTCTGTCCTCTGTCTGAGTGCTGGGGCCTAATTAACTGAAAGTGGCCTTCTCCAGTGGTGGGTGATATGACGCCTTATTCCTTGCTGTGGGACCTCTCTCCTCTGTCTGGGTGCTGAGGCCTAAATAACTAAAAGTTGCCTTCTCCAGTGGTGGGTGACATGACACCTGATTCCTTGCTGTGGGACCTCTCTCCTCTGTCTGGGTGCTGGGGCCTAAATAACTGGAAGTGGCCTTCTACAGTGGTGGGTGATATGATGCCTTATTCCTTGCTGTGGGACCTCTCTCCTCTGTTTGGGTGCTGGGCCTAAATAACTGAAAGTGGCCTTCTCCAGTGGTGGTAGATATGACGCTTTTTCCTTGCTGTGGGTCCTCTCTCCTCTATCTAGGTGCTGAGGCCTAAATAACTGAAAGTGGCCTTCTCCAGTGGTGGGTGATATGACGCCTTATTCCTTGCTGTGAGCCTCTCTCCTCTGTCTGCGTGCTGGGGCCTAATTAACTGGAAGTGGCCTTCTCCAGTGGTGGGTGATATGACGCCTTATTCCTTGCTGTGGGACCTCTCTCCTCTGTCTGGGTGCTGAGGCCTAAATAACTGAAAGTTGCCTTCTCCAGTGGTGGGTGACATGACACCTGATTCCTTGCTGTGGGACCTCTCTCCTCTGTCTGGGTGCTGGGTCCTAAATAACTGAAAGTTACCTTCTCCAGTGGTGGGTGATATGACGCCTTATTCCTTGCTGTGGGCCTCTCTCCTCTGTCTGCGTGCTGGGGCCTAATTAACTGAAAGTGGCCTACTCCAGTGGTGGGTGATATGACGCCTTATTCCTTGCTGTGGGACCTCTCTCCTCTGTCTGGGTGCTGGGGCCTAAATAACTGGAAGTGGCCTTCTACAGTGGTGGGTGATATGATGCCTTATTCCTTGCTGTGGGACCTCTCTCCTCTGTCTGGGTGCTGGGCCTAAATAACTAAAAGTGGCCTTATCCAGTGGTGGTTGATATGACGCCATTTTCCTTGCTGTGGGTAATCTTTCCTCTATCTGGGTGCTGAGGCCTAAATAACTGAAAGTTGCCTTCTCCAGTGTTGGGTGACATGACACCTGATTCCTTGCTGTGGGACCTCTCTCCTTTGTCTGGGTGTTGGGGCCTAATTAACTGAAAGTGGCCTTCTCCAGTGGTGGGTGATATGACGCCTTATTCCTTGCTGTGGGACCTCTCTCCTCTGTCTGGGTGCTGAGGCCTAAATAACTAAAAGTTGCCTTCTCCAGTGGTGGGTGACATGACACCTGATTCCTTGCTGTGGGACCTCTCTCCTCTGTCTGGGTGCTGGGGCCTAAATAACTGGAAGTGGCCTTCTACAGTGGTGGGTGATATGATGCCTTATTCCTTGCTGTGGGACCTCTCTCCTCTGTCTGAGTGCTGGGCCCTAAATAACTGAAAGTGACCTTCTCCAGTGGTGGGTGATATGATGCCTTATTCCTTGCTGTGGGCCTCTCTCCTCTGCCTGCGTGCTGGGGCCTAATTAACTGAAAGTGGCCTTCTCCAGTGGTGGGTGATATGACGCCATATTCCTTGCTGTCGGACCTCTCTCCTCTGACTGTGTGCTGAGGCCTAAATAACTGAAAGTTGCCTTCTCCAGTGTTGGGTGACATGACACCTGATTCCTTGCTGTGGGACCTCTCTCCTCTGTCTGGGTGCTGGGGCCTAAATAACTGGAAGTGGCCTTCTACAGTGGTGGGTGATATGATGCCTTATTCCTTGCTGTGGGACCTCTCTCCTCTGTCTGAGTGCTGGGCCCTAAATAACTGAAAGTGACCTTCTCCAGTGGTGGGTGATATGATGCCTTATTCCTTGCTGTGGGCCTCTCTCCTCTGCCTGCGTGCTGGGGCCTAATTAACTGAAAGTGGCCTTCTCCAGTGGTGGGTGATATGACGCCATATTCCTTGCTGTCGGACCTCTCTCCTCTGTCTGGGTGCTGAGGCCTAAATAACTGAAAGTTGCCTTCTCCAGTGTTGGGTGACATGACACCTAATTCCTTGCTGTGGGACCTCTCTCCTCTGTCTGGGTGCTGGGGCCTAAATAACTGGAAGTGGCCTTCTACAGTGGTGGGTGATATGATGCCTTATTCCTTGCAGTGGGACCTCTGTCCTCTGTCTGAGTGCTGGGCCCTAAATAACTGAAAGTGGCCTTCTCCAGTGTTGGGTGATATGACGCCTTATTCCTTGCTGTGGGCCTCTCTCCTCTGTCTGCGTGCTGGGGCCTAATTAACTGAAAGTGGCCTTCTCCAGTGGTGGGTGATATGACGCCTTATTCCTTGCTGTGGGACCTCTCTCCTCTGTCTGGGTGCTGAGGCCTAAATAACTAAAAGTTGCCTTCTCCAGTGGTGGGTGACATGACACCTGATTCCTTGCTGTGGGACCTCTCTCCTCTGTCTGGGTGCTGGGGCCTAAATAACTGGAAGTGGCCTTCTACAGTGGTGGGTGATATGATGCCTTATTCCTTGCAGTGGGACCTCTGTCCTCTGTCTGAGTGCTGGGCCCTAAATAACTGAAAGTGGCCTTCTCCAGTGTTGGGTGATATGACGCCTTATTCCTTGCTGTGGGCCTCTCTCCTCTGTCTGCGTGCTGGGGCCTAATTAACTGAAAGTGGCCTTCTCCAGTGGTGGGTGATATGACGCCTTATTCCTTGCTGTGGGACCTCTCTCCTCTGTCTGGGTGCTGAGGCCTAAATAACTAAAAGTTGCCTTCTCCAGTGGTGGGTGACATGACACCTGATTCCTTGCTGTGGGACCTCTCTCCTCTGTCTGGGTGCTGGGGCCTAAATAACTGGAAGTGGCCTTCTACAGTGGTGGGTGATATGATGCCTTATTCCTTGCTGTGGGACATCTCTCCTCTGTGTGGGTGCTGGGCCTAAATAACTGAAAGTGGCCTTCTCCAGTGGTGGTTGATATGACGCCTTTTTCCTTGCTGTGGGACCTCTCTCCTCTGTCTGAGTGCTGGGGCCTAAATAACTGAAAGTGGCCTTCTCCAGTGGTGGGTCATATGACGCCTTATTCCTTGCTGTGGGGCCTCTCTCCTCTGTCTGGGTGCTTGGCCTAAATAACTGAAAGTGGCCTTCTCCAGTGGTGGGTGACATGACACCTGATTCCTTGCTGTGGGACCTCTCTCCTCTGTCTGGGTGCTGGGGCCTAAATAACTGAAAGTGGCCTTCTACAGTGGTGGGTGATAAGATGCCTTATTCCTTGCTGTGGGACCTCTCATCTCTGTCTTCTTGCTAGGGCCTAAATAACTGAAAGTGGCCTTCTCCAGTGGTGGGTGATATGACGCCTTATTCCTTGCTGTGGGACCTCTCTCCTCTGTCTGGGTGCTGAGGCCTAAATAACTAAAAGTTGCCTTCTCCAGTGGTGGGTGACATGACACCTGATTCCTTGCTGTGGGACCTCTCTCCTCTGTCTGGGTGCTGGGGCCTAAATAACTGTAAGTGGCCTTCTACAGTGGTGGGTGATATGATGCCTTATTCCTTGCAGTGGGACCTCTGTCCTCTGTCTGAGTGCTGGGCCCTAAATAACTGAAAGTGGCCTTCTCCAGTGTTGGGTGATATGACGCCTTTTTCCTTGCTGTGGGCCTCTCTCCTCTGTCTGCGTGCTGGGGCCTAAATAACTGAAAGTGGCCTTCTCCAGTGTTGGGTGATATGACGCCTTATTCCTTGCTGTGGGCCTCTCTCCTCTGGCTGCGTGCTGGGGCCTAATTAACTGAAAGTGGCCTTCTCCAGTGGTGGGTGATATGACGCCTTATTCCTTGCTGTGGGACCTCTCTCCTCTGTCTGGGTGCTGAGGCCTAAATAACTAAAAGTTGCCTTCTCCAGTGGTGGGTGACATGACACCTGATTCCTTGCTGTGGGACCTCTCTCCTCTGTCTGGGTGCTGGGGCCTAAATAACTGAAAGTGGCCTTCTACAGTGGTGGGTGATATGATGCCTTATTCCTTGCTGTGGGACCTCTGTCCTCTGTCTGGGTGCTGGGCCTAAATAACTGAAAGTGGCCTTCTCCAGTGGTGGGTGATATGATGCCTTATTCCTTGCTGTGGGCCTCTCTCCTCTGTCTGCGTGCTGGGGCCTAATTAACTGAAAGTGGCCTTCTCCAGTGGTGGGTGATATGACGCCTTATTCCTTGCTGTCGGACCTCTCTCCTCTGTCTGGGTGCTGAGGCCTAAATAACTGAAAGTTGCCTTCTCCAGTGGTGGGTGACATGACACCTGATTCCTTGCTGTGGGACCTCTCTCCTCTGTCTGGGTGCTGGGGCCTAAATAACTGAAAGTGGCCTTCTCCAGTGGTGGGTGATATGACGCCTTATTCCTTGCTGTGGGACCTCTCTCCTCTGTCTGCGTGCTGGGGCCTAAATAACTGAAAGTGGCCTTCTCCAGTGGTGGGTGATATGACGCCTTATTCCTTGCTGTGGGACCTCTCTCCTCTGTCTGGGTGCTGAGGCCTAAATAACTGAAAGTTGCCTTCTCCAGTGGTGGGTGACATGACACCTGATTCCTTGCTGTGGGACCTCTCTCCTCTGTCTGGGTGCTGAGGCCTAAATAACTGAAAGTGGCCTTCTCCAGTGGTGGGTGATATGACGCCTTATTCCTTGCTGTGGGCCTCTCTCCTCTGTCTGCGTGCTGGGGCCTAATTAACTGAAAGTGGCCTTCTCCAGTGGTGGGTGATATGACGCCTTATTCCTTGCTGTGGGACCTCTCTCCTCTGTCTGGGTGCTGAGGCCTAAATAACTGAAAGTTGCCTTCTCCAGTGGTGGGTGACATGACACCTGATTCCTTGCTGTGGGACCTCTCTCCTCTGTCTGGGTGCTGGGGCCTAAATAACTGAAAGTGGCCTTCTCCAGTGGTGGGTGATATGACGCCTTATTCCTTGCTGTGGGACCTCTCTCCTCTGTCTGGGTGCTGGGGCCTAAATAACTGAAAGTGGCCTTCTCCAGTGGTGGGTGATATGACGCCTTATTCCTTGCTGTGGGACCTCTCTCCTCTGTCTGGGTGCTGGGCCTAAATAACTGAAAGTGGCCTTCTCCAGTGGTGGGTGATATGACGCCATTATTCCTTGCTGTGGGTACATCTCTCCTCTATCTGGGTGCTGAGGCCTAAATAACTGAAAGTTGCCTTCTCCAGTGTTGGGTGACATGACACCTGATTCCTTGCTGTGGGACCTCTCTCCTCTGTCTGGGTGTTGGGGCCTAATTAACTGAAAGTGGCCTTCTCCAGTGGTGGGTGATATGACGCCTTATTCCTTGCTGTGGGACCTCTCTCCTCTGTCTGGGTGCTGAGGCCTAAATAACTGAAAGTTGCCTTCTCCAGTGGTGGGTGACATGACACCTGATTCCTTGCTGTGGGACCTCTCTCCTCTGTCTGGGTGCTGGGGCCTAAATAACTGGAAGTGGCCTTCTACAGTGGTGGGTGATATGATGCCTTATTCCTTGCAGTGGGACCTCTGTCCTCTGTCTGAGTGCTGGGCCCTAAATAACTGAAAGTGGCCTTCTCCAGTGTTGGGTGATATGACGCCTTATTCCTTGCTGTGGGCCTCTCTCCTCTGTCTGCGTGCTGGGGCCTAATTAACTGAAAGTGGCCTTCTCCAGTGGTGGGTGATATGACGCCTTATTCCTTGCTGTGGGACCTCTCTCCTCTGTCTGGGTGCTGAGGCCTAAATAACTAAAAGTTGCCTTCTCCAGTGGTGGGTGACATGACACCTGATTCCTTGCTGGGGACCTCTCTCCTCTGTCTGGGTGCTGGGGCCTAAATAACTGGAAGTGGCCTTCTACAGTGGTGGGTGATATGATGCCTTATTCCTTGCTGTGGGACCTCTCTCCTCTGTTTGGGTGCTGGGCCTAAATAACTGAAAGTGGCCTTCTCCAGTGGTGGTAGATATGACGTTTTTTCCTTGCTGTGGGTCCTCTCTCCTCTATCTAGGTGCTGAGGCCTAAATAACTGAAAGTGGCCTTCTCCAGTGGTGGGTGATATGACGCCTTATTCCTTGCTGTGAGCCTCTCTCCTCTGTCTGCGTGCTGGGGCCTAATTAACTGGAAGTGGCCTTCTCCAGTGGTGGGTGATATGACGCCTTATTCCTTGCTGTGGGACCTCTCTCCTCTGTCTGGGAGCTGAGGCCTAAATAACTGAAAGTTGCCTTCTCCAGTGGTGGGTGACATGACACCTGATTCCTTGCTGTGGGACCTCTCTCCTCTGTCTGGGTGCTGGGTCCTAAATAACTGAAAGTTACCTTCTCCAGTGGTGGGTGATATGACGCCTTATTCCTTGCTGTGGGCCTCTCTCCTCTGTCTGCGTGCTGGGGCCTAATTAACTGAAAGTGGCCTACTCCAGTGGTGGGTGATATGACGCCTTATTCCTTGCTGTGGGACCTCTCTCCTCTGTCTGGGTGCTGGGGCCTAAATAACTGGAAGTGGCCTTCTACAGTGGTGGGTGATATGATGCCTTATTCCTTGCTGTGGGACCTCTCTCCTCTGTCTGGGTGCTGGGCCTAAATAACTAAAAGTGGCCTTATCCAGTGGTGGTTGATATGACGCCATTTTCCTTGCTGTGGGTAATCTTTCCTCTATCTGGGTGCTGAGGCCTAAATAACTGAAAGTTGCCTTCTCCAGTGTTGGGTGACATGACACCTGATTCCTTGCTGTGGGACCTCTCTCCTTTGTCTGGGTGTTGGGGCCTAATTAACTGAAAGTGGCCTTCTCCAGTGGTGGGTGATATGACGCCTTATTCCTTGCTGTGGGACCTCTCTCCTCTGTCTGGGTGCTGAGGCCTAAATAACTAAAAGTTGCCTTCTCCAGTGGTGGGTGACATGACACCTGATTCCTTGCTGTGGGACCTCTCTCCTCTGTCTGGGTGCTGGGGCCTAAATAACTGGAAGTGGCCTTCTACAGTGGTGGGTGATATGATGCCTTATTCCTTGCTGTGGGACCTCTCTCCTCTGTCTGAGTGCTGGGCCCTAAATAACTGAAAGTGACCTTCTCCAGTGGTGGGTGATATGATGCCTTATTCCTTGCTGTGGGCCTCTCTCCTCTGCCTGCGTGCTGGGGCCTAATTAACTGAAAGTGGCCTTCTCCAGTGGTGGGTGATATGACGCCATATTCCTTGCTGTCGGACCTCTCTCCTCTGACTGTGTGCTGAGGCCTAAATAACTGAAAGTTGCCTTCTCCAGTGTTGGGTGACATGACACCTGATTCCTTGCTGTGGGACCTCTCTCCTCTGTCTGGGTGCTGGGGCCTAAATAACTGGAAGTGGCCTTCTACAGTGGTGGGTGATATGATGCCTTATTCCTTGCTGTGGGACCTCTCTCCTCTGTCTGAGTGCTGGGCCCTAAATAACTGAAAGTGACCTTCTCCAGTGGTGGGTGATATGATGCCTTATTCCTTGCTGTGGGCCTCTCTCCTCTGCCTGCGTGCTGGGGCCTAATTAACTGAAAGTGGCCTTCTCCAGTGGTGGGTGATATGACGCCATATTCCTTGCTGTCGGACCTCTCTCCTCTGTCTGGGTGCTGAGGCCTAAATAACTGAAAGTTGCCTTCTCCAGTGGTGGGTGACATGACACCTGATTCCTTGCTGTGGGACCTCTCTCCTCTGTCTGGGTGCTGGGGCCTAAATAACTGGAAGTGGCCTTCTACAGTGGTGGGTGATATGATGCCTTATTCCTTGCAGTGGGACCTCTGTCCTCTGTCTGAGTGCTGGGCCCTAAATAACTGAAAGTGGCCTTCTCCAGTGTTGGGTGATATGACGCCTTATTCCTTGCTGTGGGCCTCTCTCCTCTGTCTGCGTGCTGGGGCCTAATTAACTGAAAGTGGCCTTCTCCAGTGGTGGGTGATATGACGCCTTATTCCTTGCTGTGGGACCTCTCTCCTCTGTCTGGGTGCTGAGGCCTAAATAACTAAAAGTTGCCTTCTCCAGTGGTGGGTGACATGACACCTGATTCCTTGCTGTGGGACCTCTCTCCTCTGTCTGGGTGCTGGGGCCTAAATAACTGGAAGTGGCCTTCTACAGTGGTGGGTGATATGATGCCTTATTCCTTGCTGTGGGACATCTCTCCTCTGTGTGGGTGCTGGGCCTAAATAACTGAAAGTGGCCTTCTCCAGTGGTGGTTGATATGACGCCTTTTTCCTTGCTGTGGGACCTCTCTCCTCTGTCTGAGTGCTGGGGCCTAAATAACTGAAAGTGGCCTTCTCCAGTGGTGGGTCATATGACGCCTTATTCCTTGCTGTGGGGCCTCTCTCCTCTGTCTGGGTGCTTGGCCTAAATAACTGAAAGTGGCCTTCTCAGTGGTGGGTGACATGACACCTGATTCCTTGCTGTGGGACCTCTCTCCTCTGTCTGGGTGCTGGGGCCTAAATAACTGAAAGTGGCCTTCTACAGTGGTGGGTGATAAGATGCCTTATTCCTTGCTGTGGGACCTCTCATCTCTGTCTTCTTGCTAGGGCCTAAATAACTGAAAGTGGCCTTCTCCAGTGGTGGGTGATATGACGCCTTATTCCTTGCTGTGGGACCTCTCTCCTCTGTCTGGGTGCTGAGGCCTAAATAACTAAAAGTTGCCTTCTCCAGTGGTGGGTGACATGACACCTGATTCCTTGCTGTGGGACCTCTCTCCTCTGTCTGGGTGCTGGGGCCTAAATAACTGTAAGTGGCCTTCTACAGTGGTGGGTGATATGATGCCTTATTCCTTGCAGTGGGACCTCTGTCCTCTGTCTGAGTGCTGGGCCCTAAATAACTGAAAGTGGCCTTCTCCAGTGTTGGGTGATATGACGCCTTTTTCCTTGCTGTGGGCCTCTCTCCTCTGTCTGCGTGCTGGGGCCTAAATAACTGAAAGTGGCCTTCTCCAGTGTTGGGTGATATGACGCCTTATTCCTTGCTGTGGGCCTCTCTCCTCTGGCCGCGTGCTGGGGCCTAATTAACTGAAAGTGGCCTACTCCAGTGGTGGGTGATATGACGCCTTATTCCTTGCTGTGGGACCTCTCTCCTCTGTCTGGGTGCTGAGGCCTAAATAACTAAAAGTTGCCTTCTCCAGTGGTGGGTGACATGACACCTGATTCCTTGCTGTGGGACCTCTCTCCTCTGTCTGGGTGCTGGGGCCTAAATAACTGAAAGTGGCCTTCTACAGTGGTGGGTGATATGATGCCTTATTCCTTGCTGTGGGACCTCTCATCTCTGTCTGCGTGCTAGGGCCTAAATAACTGAAAGTGGCCTTCTCCAGTGGTGGGTGATATGACGCCTTATTCCTTGCTGTGGGACCTCTGTCCTCTGTCTGGGTGCTGAGGCCTAAATAACTAAAAGTTGCCTTCTCCAGTGGTGGGTGACATGACACCTGATTCCTTGCTGTGGGACCTCTCTCCTCTGTCTGGGTGCTGGGGCCTAAATAACTGTAAGTGGCCTTCTACAGTGGTGGGTGATATGATGCCTTATTCCTTGCAGTGGGACCTCTGTCCTCTGTCTGAGTGCTGGGCCTAAATAACTGAAAGTGGCCTTCTCCAGTGTTGGGTGATATGACGCCTTTTTCCTTGCTGTGGGCCTCTCTCCTCTGTCTGCGTGCTGGGGCCTAAATAACTGAAAGTGGCCTTCTCCAGTGTTGGGTGATATGACGCCTTATTCCTTGCTGTGGGCCTCTCTCCTCTGGCTGCGTGCTGGGGCCTAATTAACTGAAAGTGGCCTACTCCAGTGGTGGGTGATATGACGCCTTATTCCTTGCTGTGGGACCTCTCTCCTCTGTCTGGGTGCTGAGGCCTAAATAACTAAAAGTTGCCTTCTCCAGTGGTGGGTGACATGACACCTGATTCCTTGCTGTGGGACCTCTCTCCTCTGTCTGGGTGCTGGGGCCTAAATAACTGAAAGTGGCCTTCTCCAGTGGTGGGTGATATGACGCCTTATTCCTTGCTGTGGGCCTCTCTCCTCTGTCTGCGTGCTGGGGCCTAATTAACTGAAAGTGGCCTTCTCCAGTGGTGGGTGATATGACGCCTTATTCCTTGCTGTGGGACCTCTCTCCTCTGTCTGGGTGCTGAGGCCTAAATAACTAAAAGTTGCCTTCTCCAGTGGTGGGTGACATGACACCTGATTCCTTGCTGTGGGACCTCTCTCCTCTGTCTGGGTGCTGGGGCCTAAATAACTGGAAGTGGCCTTCTACAGTGGTGGGTGAAATGATGCCTTATTCCTTGCTGTGGGACCTCTCTCCTCTGTTTGGGTGCTGGGCCTAAATAACTGAAAGTGGCCTTCTCCAGTGGTGGTAGATATGACGCTTTTTTCCTTGCTGTGGGTCCTCTCTCCTCTATCTAGGTGCTGAGGCCTAAATAACTGAAAGTGGCCTTCTCCAGTGGTGGGTGATATGACGCCTTATTCCTTGCTGTGAGCCTCTCTCCTCTGTCTGCGTGCTGGGGCCTAATTAACTGGAAGTGGCCTTCTCCAGTGGTGGGTGATATGACGCCTTATTCCTTGCTGTGGGACCTCTCTCCTCTGTCTGGGTGCTGAGGCCTAAATAACTGAAAGTTGCCTTCTCCAGTGGTGGGTGACATGACACCTGATTCCTTGCTGTGGGACCTCTCTCCTCTGTCTGGGTGCTGGGTCCTAAATAACTGAAAGTTACCTTCTCCAGTGGTGGGTGATATGACGCCTTATTCCTTGCTGTGGGCCTCTCTCCTCTGTCTGCGTGCTGGGGCCTAATTAACTGAAAGTGGCCTACTCCAGTGGTGGGTGATATGACGCCTTATTCCTTGCTGTGGGACCTCTCTCCTCTGTCTGGGTGCTGGGGCCTAAATAACTGGAAGTGGCCTTCTACAGTGGTGGGTGATATGATGCCTTATTCCTTGCTGTGGGACCTCTCTCCTCTGTCTGGGTGCTGGGCCTAAATAACTAAAAGTGGCCTTATCCAGTGGTGGTTGATATGACGTCATTTTCCTTGCTGTGGGTAATCTCTCCTCTATCTGGGTGCTGAGGCCTAAATAACTGAAAGTTGCCTTCTCCAGTGTTGGGTGACATGACACCTGATTCCTTGCTGTGGGAACTCTCTCCTTTGTCTGGGTGTTAGGGCCTAATTAACTGAAAGTGGCCTTCTCCAGTGGTGGTTGATATGACGCCTTATTCCTTGCTGTGGGACCTCTCTACTCTGTCTGGGTGCTGAGGCCTAAATAACTAAAAGTTGCCTTCTCCAGTGGTGGGTGACATGACACCTGATTCCTTGCTGTGGGACCTCTTTCCTCTGTCTGGGTGCTGGGGCCTAAATAACTGGAAGTGGCCTTCTACAGTGGTGGGTGATATGATGCCTTATTCCTTGCAGTGGGACCTCTGTCTTCTGTCTGAGTGCTGGGGCCTAATTAACTGAAAGTGGCCTTCTCCAGTGGTGGGTGATATGACGCCTTATTCCTTGCTGTGGGACCTCTCTCCTCTGTCTGCGTGCTGGGGCCTAATTAACTGAAAGTGGCCTTCTCCAGTGGTGGGTGATATGACGCCTTATTCCTTGCTGTGGGACCTCTCTCCTCTGTCTGGGTGCTGAGGCCTAAATAACTAAAAGTTGCCTTCTCCAGTGGTGGGTGACATGACACCTGATTCCTTGCTGTGGGACCTCTCTCCTCTGTCTGGGTGCTGGGGCCTAAATAACTGGAAGTGGCCTTCTACAGTGGTGGGTGAAATGATGCCTTATTCCTTGCTGTGGGACCTCTCTCCTCTGTTTGGGTGCTGGGCCTAAATAACTGAAAGTGGCCTTCTCCAGTGGTGGTAGATATGACGTTTTTTCCTTGCTGTGGGTCCTCTCTCCTCTATCTAGGTGCTGAGGCCTAAATAACTGAAAGTGGCCTTCTCCAGTGGTGGGTGATATGACGCCTTATTCCTTGCTGTGAGCCTCTCTCCTCTGTCTGCGTGCTGGGGCCTAATTAACTGGAAGTGGCCTTCTCCAGTGGTGGGTGATATGACGCCTTATTCCTTGCTGTGGGACCTCTCTCCTCTGTCTGGGTGCTGAGGCCTAAATAACTGAAAGTTGCCTTCTCCAGTGGTGGGTGACATGACACCTGATTCCTTGCTGTGGGACCTCTCTCCTCTGTCTGGGTGCTGGGTCCTAAATAACTGAAAGTTACCTTCTCCAGTGGTGGGTGATATGACGCCTTATTCCTTGCTGTGGGCCTCTCTCCTCTGTCTGCGTGCTGGGGCCTAATTAACTGAAAGTGGCCTTCTCCAGTGGTGGGTGATATGACGCCTTATTCCTTGCTGTGGGACCTCTCTCCTCTGTCTGGGTGCTGGGGCCTAAATAACTGGAAGTGGCCTTCTACAGTGGTGGGTGATATGATGCCTTATTCCTTGCTGTGGGACCTCTCTCCTCTGTCTGGGTGCTGGGCCTAAATAACTAAAAGTGGCCTTATCCAGTGGTGGTTGATATGACGCCATTTTCCTTGCTGTGGGTATTCTTTCCTCTATCTGGGTGCTGAGGCCTAAATAACTGAAAGTTGCCTTCTCCAGTGTTGGGTGACATGACACCTGATTCCTTGCTGTGGGACCTCTCTCCTTTGTCTGGGTGTTGGGGCCTAATTAACTGAAAGTGGCCTTCTCCAGTGGTGGGTGATATGACGCCTTATTCCTTGCTGTGGGACCTCTCTCCTCTGTCTGGGTGCTGAGGCCTAAATAACTAAAAGTTGCCTTCTCCAGTGGTGGGTGACATGACACCTGATTCCTTGCTGTGGGACCTCTCTCCTCTGTCTGGGTGCTGGGGCCTAAATAACTGGAAGTGGCCTTCTACAGTGGTGGGTGATATGATGCCTTATTCCTTGCTGTGGGACCTCTCTCCTCTGTCTGAGTGCTGGGCCCTAAATAACTGAAAGTGACCTTCTCCAGTGGTGGGTGATATGATGCCTTATTCCTTGCTGTGGGCCTCTCTCCTCTGTCTGCGTGCTGGGGCCTAATTAACTGAAAGTGGCCTTCTCCAGTGGTGGGTGATATGACGCCTTATTCCTTGCTGTCGGACCTCTCTCCTCTGTCTGGGTGCTGAGGCCTAAATAACTGAAAGTTGCCTTCTCCAGTGGTGGGTGACATGACACCTGATTCCTTGCTGTGGGACCTCTCTCCTCTGTCTGGGTGCTGGGGCCTAAATAACTGGAAGTGGCCTTCTACAGTGGTGGGTGATATGATGCCTTATTCCTTGCTGTGGGACCTCTCTCCTCTGTCTGAGTGCTGGGCCCTAAATAACTGAAAGTGACCTTCTCCAGTGGTGGGTGATATGATGCCTTATTCCTTGCTGTGGGCCTCTCTCCTCTGCCTGCGTGCTGGGGCCTAATTAACTGAAAGTGGCCTTCTCCAGTGGTGGGTGATATGACGCCATATTCCTTGCTGTCGGACCTCTCTCCTCTGTCTGGGTGCTGAGGCCTAAATAACTGAAAGTTGCCTTCTCCAGTGTTGGGTGACATGACACCTGATTCCTTGCTGTGGGACCTCTCTCCTCTGTCTGGGTGCTGGGGCCTAAATAACTGGAAGTGGCCTTCTACAGTGGTGGGTGATATGATGCCTTATTCCTTGCTGTGGGACCTCTCTCCTCTGTCTGAGTGCTGGGCCCTAAATAACTGAAAGTGGCCTTCTCCAGTGGTGGGTGATATGATGCCTTATTCCTTGCTGTGGGCCTCTCTCCTCTGTCTGCGTGCTGGGGCCTAATTAACTGAAAGTGGCCTTCTCCAGTGGTGGGTGATATGACGCCTTATTCCTTGCTGTGGGACCTCTCTCCTCTGTCTGGGTGCTGAGGCCTAAATAACTGAAAGTTGCCTTCTCCAGTGGTGGGTGACATGACACCTGATTCCTTGCTGTGGGACCTCTCTCCTCTGTCTGGGTGCTGGGGCCTAAATAACTGGAAGTGGCCTTCTACAGTGGTGGGTGATATGATGCCTTATTCCTTGCAGTGGGACCTCTGTCCTCTGTCTGAGTGCTGGGCCCTAAATAACTGAAAGTGGCCTTCTCCAGTGTTGGGTGATATGACGCCTTATTCCTTGCTGTGGGCCTCTCTCCTCTGTCTGCGTGCTGGGGCCTAATTAACTGAAAGTGGCCTTCTCCAGTGGTGGGTGATATGACGCCTTATTCCTTGCTGTGGGACCTCTCTCCTCTGTCTGGGTGCTGAGGCCTAAATAACTAAAAGTTGCCTTCTCCAGTGGTGGGTGACATGACACCTGATTCCTTGCTGTGGGACCTCTCTCCTCTGTCTGGGTGCTGGGGCCTAAATAACTGGAAGTGGCCTTCTACAGTGGTGGGTGATATGATGCCTTATTCCTTGCAGTGGGACCTCTGTCCTCTGTCTGAGTGCTGGGCCCTAAATAACTGAAAGTGGCCTTCTCCAGTGTTGGGTGATATGACGCCTTATTCCTTGCTGTGGGCCTCTCTCCTCTGTCTGCGTGCTGGGGCCTAATTAACTGAAAGTGGCCTTCTCCAGTGGTGGGTGATATGATGCCTTATTCCTTGCTGTGGGACCTCTCTCCTCTGTCTGGGTGCTGAGGCCTAAATAACTAAAAGTTGCCTTCTCCAGTGGTGGGTGACATGACACCTGATTCCTTGCTGTGGGACCTCTCTCCTCTGTCTGGGTGCTGGGGCCTAAATAACTGGAAGTGGCCTTCTACAGTGGTGGGTGATATGATGCCTTATTCCTTGCTGTGGGACATCTCTCCTCTGTGTGGGTGCTGGGCCTAAATAACTGAAAGTGGCCTTCTCCAGTGGTGGTTGATATGACGCCTTTTTCCTTGCTGTGGGACCTCTCTCCTCTGTCTGAGTGCTGGGGCCTAAATAACTGAAAGTGGCCTTCTCCAGTGGTGGGTCATATGACGCCTTATTCCTTGCTGTGGGGCCTCTCTCCTCTGTCTGGGTGCTTGGCCTAAATAACTGAAAGTGGCCTTCTCAGTGGTGGGTGACATGACACCTGATTCCTTGCTGTGGGACCTCTCTCCTCTGTCTGGGTGCTGGGGCCTAAATAACTGAAAGTGGCCTTCTACAGTGGTGGGTGATAAGATGCCTTATTCCTTGCTGTGGGACCTCTCATCTCTGTCTTCTTGCTAGGGCCTAAATAACTGAAAGTGGCCTTCTCCAGTGGTGGGTGATATGACGCCTTATTCCTTGCTGTGGGACCTCTGTCCTCTGTCTGGGTGCTGAGGCCTAAATAACTAAAAGTTGCCTTCTCCAGTGGTGGGTGACATGACACCTGATTCCTTGCTGTGGGACCTCTCTCCTCTGTCTGGGTGCTGGGGCCTAAATAACTGTAAGTGGCCTTCTACAGTGGTGGGTGATATGATGCCTTATTCCTTGCAGTGGGACCTCTGTCCTCTGTCTGAGTGCTGGGCCTAAATAACTGAAAGTGGCCTTCTCCAGTGTTGGGTGATATGACGCCTTTTTCCTTGCTGTGGGCCTCTCTCCTCTGTCTGCGTGCTGGGGCCTAAATAACTGAAAGTGGCCTTCTCCAGTGTTGGGTGATATGACGCCTTATTCCTTGCTGTGGGCCTCTCTCCTCTGGCTGCGTGCTGGGGCCTAATTAACTGAAAGTGGCCTACTCCAGTGGTGGGTGATATGACGCCTTATTCCTTGCTGTGGGACCTCTCTCCTCTGTCTGGGTGCTGAGGCCTAAATAACTAAAAGTTGCCTTCTCCAGTGGTGGGTGACATGACACCTGATTCCTTGCTGTGGGACCTCTCTCCTCTGTCTGGGTGCTGGGGCCTAAATAACTGAAAGTGGCCTTCTCCAGTGGTGGGTCATATGACGCCTTATTCCTTGCTGTGGGGCCTCTCTCCTCTGTCTGGGTGCTTGGCCTAAATAACTGAAAGTGGCCTTCTCCAGTGGTGGGTGACATGACACCTGATTCCTTGCTGTGGGACCTCTCTCCTCTGTCTGGGTGCTGGGGCCTAAATAACTGAAAGTGGCCTTCTACAGTGGTGGGTGATAAGATGCCTTATTCCTTGCTGTGGGACCTCTCATCTCTGTCTTCTTGCTAGGGCCTAAATAACTGAAAGTGGCCTTCTCCAGTGGTGGGTGATATGACGCCTTATTCCTTGCTGTGGGACCTCTGTCCTCTGTCTGGGTGCTGAGGCCTAAATAACTAAAAGTTGCCTTCTCCAGTGGTGGGTGACATGACACCTGATTCCTTGCTGTGGGACCTCTCTCCTCTGTCTGGGTGCTGGGGCCTAAATAACTGTAAGTGGCCTTCTACAGTGGTGGGTGATATGATGCCTTATTCCTTGCAGTGGGACCTCTGTCCTCTGTCTGAGTGCTGGGCCCTAAATAACTGAAAGTGGCCTTCTCCAGTGTTGGGTGATATGACGCCTTTTTCCTTGCTGTGGGCCTCTCTCCTCTGTCTGCGTGCTGGGGCCTAAATAACTGAAAGTGGCCTTCTCCAGTGTTGGGTGATATGACGCCTTATTCCTTGCTGTGGGCCTCTCTCCTCTGGCCGCGTGCTGGGGCCTAATTAACTGAAAGTGGCCTACTCCAGTGGTGGGTGATATGACGCCTTATTCCTTGCTGTGGGACCTCTCTCCTCTGTCTGGGTGCTGAGGCCTAAATAACTAAAAGTTGCCTTCTCCAGTGGTGGGTGACATGACACCTGATTCCTTGCTGTGGGACCTCTCTCCTCTGTCTGGGTGCTGGGGCCTAAATAACTGAAAGTGGCCTTCTACAGTGGTGGGTGATAAGATGCCTTATTCCTTGCTGTGGGACCTCTCATCCTCTGTCTGCGTGCTGGGGCCTAAATAACTGAAAGTGGCCTTCTCCAGTGGTGGGTGATATGACGCCTTATTCCTTGCTGTGGGACCTCTCTCCTCTGTCTGGGTGCTGAGGCCTAAATAACTAAAAGTTGCCTTCTCCAGTGGTGGGTGACATGACACCTGATTCCTTGCTGTGGGACCTCTCTCCTCTGTCTGGGTGCTGGGGCCTAAATAACTGTAAGTGGCCTTCTACAGTGGTGGGTGATATGATGCCTTATTCCTTGCAGTGGGACCTCTGTCCTCTGTCTGAGTGCTGGGCCCTAAATAACTGAAAGTGGCCTTCTCCAGTGTTGGGTGATATGACGCCTTATTCCTTGCTGTGGGCCTCTCTCCTCTGTCTGCGTGCTGGGGCCTAAATAACTGAAAGTGGCCTTCTCCAGTGTTGGGTGATATGACGCCTTATTCCTTGCTGTGGGCCTCTCTCCTCTGGCCGCGTGCTGGGGCCTAATTAACTGAAAGTGGCCTTCTCCAGTGGTGGGTGATATGACGCCTTATTCCTTGCTGTGGGACCTCTCTCCTCTGTCTGGGTGCTGAGGCCTAAATAACTGAAAGTTGCCTTCTCCAGTGGTGGGTGACATGACACCTGATTCCTTGCTGTGGGACCTCTCTCCTCTGTCTGGGTGCTGGGGCCTAAATAACTGAAAGTGGCCTTCTCCAGTGGTGGG
Source organism: Bufotes viridis (assembly GCA_033119425.1). Classification (NCBI taxonomy): domain Eukaryota; kingdom Metazoa; phylum Chordata; class Amphibia; order Anura; family Bufonidae; genus Bufotes; species Bufotes viridis. The sequence goes on along the minus strand of JAKVIS010000506.1, from coordinate 40,037 downwards.
TGATATGACGCCTTATTCCTTGCTGTGGGCCTCTCTCCTCTGTCTGCGTGCTGGGGCCTAATTAACTGAAAGTGGCCTTCTCCAGTGGTGGGTGATATGACGCCTTATTCCTTGCTGTGGGACCTCTCTCCTCTGTCTGGGTGCTGAGGCCTAAATAACTAAAAGTTGCCTTCTCCAGTGGTGGGTGACATGACACCTGATTCCTTGCTGGGGACCTCTCTCCTCTGTCTGGGTGCTGGGGCCTAAATAACTGGAAGTGGCCTTCTACAGTGGTGGGTGAAATGATGCCTTATTCCTTGCTGTGGGACCTCTCTCCTCTGTTTGGGTGCTGGGCCTAAATAACTGAAAGTGGCCTTCTCCAGTGGTGGTAGATATGACGTTTTTTCCTTGCTGTGGGTCCTCTCTCCTCTATCTAGGTGCTGAGGCCTAAATAACTGAAAGTGGCCTTCTCCAGTGGTGGGTGATATGACGCCTTATTCCTTGCTGTGAGCCTCTCTCCTCTGTCTGCGTGCTGGGGCCTAATTAACTGGAAGTGGCCTTCTCCAGTGGTGGGTGATATGACGCCTTATTCCTTGCTGTGGGACCTCTCTCCTCTGTCTGGGAGCTGAGGCCTAAATAACTGAAAGTTGCCTTCTCCAGTGGTGGGTGACATGACACCTGATTCCTTGCTGTGGGACCTCTCTCCTCTGTCTGGGTGCTGGGTCCTAAATAACTGAAAGTTACCTTCTCCAGTGGTGGGTGATATGACGCCTTATTCCTTGCTGTGGGCCTCTCTCCTCTGTCTGCGTGCTGGGGCCTAATTAACTGAAAGTGGCCTACTCCAGTGGTGGGTGATATGACGCCTTATTCCTTGCTGTGGGACCTCTCTCCTCTGTCTGGGTGCTGGGGCCTAAATAACTGGAAGTGGCCTTCTACAGTGGTGGGTGATATGATGCCTTATTCCTTGCTGTGGGACCTCTCTCCTCTGTCTGGGTGCTGGGCCTAAATAACTAAAAGTGGCCTTATCCAGTGGTGGTTGATATGACGCCATTTTCCTTGCTGTGGGTAATCTTTCCTCTATCTGGGTGCTGAGGCCTAAATAACTGAAAGTTGCCTTCTCCAGTGTTGGGTGACATGACACCTGATTCCTTGCTGTGGGACCTCTCTCCTTTGTCTGGGTGTTGGGGCCTAATTAACTGAAAGTGGCCTTCTCCAGTGGTGGGTGATATGACGCCTTATTCCTTGCTGTGGGACCTCTCTCCTCTGTCTGGGTGCTGAGGCCTAAATAACTAAAAGTTGCCTTCTCCAGTGGTGGGTGACATGACACCTGATTCCTTGCTGTGGGACCTCTCTCCTCTGTCTGGGTGCTGGGGCCTAAATAACTGGAAGTGGCCTTCTACAGTGGTGGGTGATATGATGCCTTATTCCTTGCTGTGGGACCTCTCTCCTCTGTCTGAGTGCTGGTCCCTAAATAACTGAAAGTGACCTTCTCCAGTGGTGGGTGATATGATGCCTTATTCCTTGCTGTGGGCCTCTCTCCTCTGCCTGCGTGCTGGGGCCTAATTAACTGAAAGTGGCCTTCTCCAGTGGTGGGTGATATGACGCCATATTCCTTGCTGTCGGACCTCTCTCCTCTGACTGTGTGCTGAGGCCTAAATAACTGAAAGTTGCCTTCTCCAGTGTTGGGTGACATGACACCTGATTCCTTGCTGTGGGACCTCTCTCCTCTGTCTGGGTGCTGGGGCCTAAATAACTGGAAGTGGCCTTCTACAGTGGTGGGTGATATGATGCCTTATTCCTTGCTGTGGGACCTCTCTCCTCTGTCTGAGTGCTGGGCCCTAAATAACTGAAAGTGACCTTCTCCAGTGGTGGGTGATATGATGCCTTATTCCTTGCTGTGGGCCTCTCTCCTCTGCCTGCGTGCTGGGGCCTAATTAACTGAAAGTGGCCTTCTCCAGTGGTGGGTGATATGACGCCATATTCCTTGCTGTCGGACCTCTCTCCTCTGTCTGGGTGCTGAGGCCTAAATAACTGAAAGTTGCCTTCTCCAGTGTTGGGTGACATGACACCTAATTCCTTGCTGTGGGACCTCTCTCCTCTGTCTGGGTGCTGGGGCCTAAATAACTGGAAGTGGCCTTCTACAGTGGTGGGTGATATGATGCCTTATTCCTTGCAGTGGGACCTCTGTCCTCTGTCTGAGTGCTGGGCCCTAAATAACTGAAAGTGGCCTTCTCCAGTGTTGGGTGATATGACGCCTTATTCCTTGCTGTGGGCCTCTCTCCTCTGTCTGCGTGCTGGGGCCTAATTAACTGAAAGTGGCCTTCTCCAGTGGTGGGTGATATGACGCCTTATTCCTTGCTGTGGGACCTCTCTCCTCTGTCTGGGTGCTGAGGCCTAAATAACTAAAAGTTGCCTTCTCCAGTGGTGGGTGACATGACACCTGATTCCTTGCTGTGGGACCTCTCTCCTCTGTCTGGGTGCTGGGGCCTAAATAACTGGAAGTGGCCTTCTACAGTGGTGGGTGATATGATGCCTTATTCCTTGCAGTGGGACCTCTGTCCTCTGTCTGAGTGCTGGGCCCTAAATAACTGAAAGTGGCCTTCTCCAGTGTTGGGTGATATGACGCCTTATTCCTTGCTGTGGGCCTCTCTCCTCTGTCTGCGTGCTGGGGCCTAATTAACTGAAAGTGGCCTTCTCCAGTGGTGGGTGATATGATGCCTTATTCCTTGCTGTGGGACCTCTCTCCTCTGTCTGGGTGCTGAGGCCTAAATAACTAAAAGTTGCCTTCTCCAGTGGTGGGTGACATGACACCTGATTCCTTGCTGTGGGACCTCTCTCCTCTGTCTGGGTGCTGGGGCCTAAATAACTGGAAGTGGCCTTCTACAGTGGTGGGTGATATGATGCCTTATTCCTTGCTGTGGGACATCTCTCCTCTGTGTGGGTGCTGGGCCTAAATAACTGAAAGTGGCCTTCTCCAGTGGTGGTTGATATGACGCCTTTTTCCTTGCTGTGGGACCTCTCTCCTCTGTCTGAGTGCTGGGGCCTAAATAACTGAAAGTGGCCTTCTCCAGTGGTGGGTCATATGACGCCTTATTCCTTGCTGTGGGGCCTCTCTCCTCTGTCTGGGTGCTTGGCCTAAATAACTGAAAGTGGCCTTCTCAGTGGTGGGTGACATGACACCTGATTCCTTGCTGTGGGACCTCTCTCCTCTGTCTGGGTGCTGGGGCCTAAATAACTGAAAGTGGCCTTCTACAGTGGTGGGTGATAAGATGCCTTATTCCTTGCTGTGGGACCTCTCATCTCTGTCTTCTTGCTAGGGCCTAAATAACTGAAAGTGGCCTTCTCCAGTGGTGGGTGATATGACGCCTTATTCCTTGCTGTGGGACCTCTGTCCTCTGTCTGGGTGCTGAGGCCTAAATAACTAAAAGTTGCCTTCTCCAGTGGTGGGTGACATGACACCTGATTCCTTGCTGTGGGACCTCTCTCCTCTGTCTGGGTGCTGGGGCCTAAATAACTGTAAGTGGCCTTCTACAGTGGTGGGTGATATGATGCCTTATTCCTTGCAGTGGGACCTCTGTCCTCTGTCTGAGTGCTGGGCCCTAAATAACTGAAAGTGGCCTTCTCCAGTGTTGGGTGATATGACGCCTTTTTCCTTGCTGTGGGCCTCTCTCCTCTGTCTGCGTGCTGGGGCCTAAATAACTGAAAGTGGCCTTCTCCAGTGTTGGGTGATATGACGCCTTATTCCTTGCTGTGGGCCTCTCTCCTCTGGCCGCGTGCTGGGGCCTAATTAACTGAAAGTGGCCTACTCCAGTGGTGGGTGATATGACGCCTTATTCCTTGCTGTGGGACCTCTCTCCTCTGTCTGGGTGCTGAGGCCTAAATAACTAAAAGTTGCCTTCTCCAGTGGTGGGTGACATGACACCTGATTCCTTGCTGTGGGACCTCTCTCCTCTGTCTGGGTGCTGGGGCCTAAATAACTGAAAGTGGCCTTCTACAGTGGTGGGTGATAAGATGCCTTATTCCTTGCTGTGGGACCTCTCATCTCTGTCTTCTTGCTAGGGCCTAAATAACTGAAAGTGGCCTTCTCCAGTGGTGGGTGATATGACGCCTTATTCCTTGCTGTGGGACCTCTGTCCTCTGTCTGGGTGCTGAGGCCTAAATAACTAAAAGTTGCCTTCTCCAGTGGTGGGTGACATGACACCTGATTCCTTGCTGTGGGACCTCTCTCCTCTGTCTGGGTGCTGGGGCCTAAATAACTGTAAGTGGCCTTCTACAGTGGTGGGTGATATGATGCCTTATTCCTTGCAGTGGGACCTCTGTCCTCTGTCTGAGTGCTGGGCCTAAATAACTGAAAGTGGCCTTCTCCAGTGTTGGGTGATATGACGCCTTTTTCCTTGCTGTGGGCCTCTCTCCTCTGTCTGCGTGCTGGGGCCTAAATAACTGAAAGTGGCCTTCTCCAGTGTTGGGTGATATGACGCCTTATTCCTTGCTGTGGGCCTCTCTCCTCTGGCCGCGTGCTGGGGCCTAATTAACTGAAAGTGGCCTACTCCAGTGGTGGGTGATATGACGCCTTATTCCTTGCTGTGGGACCTCTCTCCTCTGTCTGGGTGCTGAGGCCTAAATAACTAAAAGTTGCCTTCTCCAGTGGTGGGTGACATGACACCTGATTCCTTGCTGTGGGACCTCTCTCCTCTGTCTGGGTGCTGGGGCCTAAATAACTGAAAGTGGCCTTCTCCAGTGGTGGGTGATATGACGCCTTATTCCTTGCTGTGGGCCTCTCTCCTCTGTCTGCGTGCTGGGGCCTAATTAACTGAAAGTGGCCTTCTCCAGTGGTGGGTGATATGACGCCTTATTCCTTGCTGTGGGACCTCTCTCCTCTGTCTGGGTGCTGAGGCCTAAATAACTAAAAGTTGCCTTCTCCAGTGGTGGGTGACATGACACCTGATTCCTTGCTGTGGGACCTCTCTCCTCTGTCTGGGTGCTGGGGCCTAAATAACTGGAAGTGGCCTTCTACAGTGGTGGGTGAAATGATGCCTTATTCCTTGCTGTGGGACCTCTCTCCTCTGTTTGGGTGCTGGGCCTAAATAACTGAAAGTGGCCTTCTCCAGTGGTGGTAGATATGACGTTTTTTCCTTGCTGTGGGTCCTCTCTCCTCTATCTAGGTGCTGAGGCCTAAATAACTGAAAGTGGCCTTCTCCAGTGGTGGGTGATATGACGCCTTATTCCTTGCTGTGAGCCTCTCTCCTCTGTCTGCGTGCTGGGGCCTAATTAACTGGAAGTGGCCTTCTCCAGTGGTGGGTGATATGACGCCTTATTCCTTGCTGTGGGACCTCTCTCCTCTGTCTGGGAGCTGAGGCCTAAATAACTGAAAGTTGCCTTCTCCAGTGGTGGGTGACATGACACCTGATTCCTTGCTGTGGGACCTCTCTCCTCTGTCTGGGTGCTGGGTCCTAAATAACTGAAAGTTACCTTCTCCAGTGGTGGGTGATATGACGCCTTATTCCTTGCTGTGGGCCTCTCTCCTCTGTCTGCGTGCTGGGGCCTAATTAACTGAAAGTGGCCTACTCCAGTGGTGGGTGATATGACGCCTTATTCCTTGCTGTGGGACCTCTCTCCTCTGTCTGGGTGCTGGGGCCTAAATAACTGGAAGTGGCCTTCTACAGTGGTGGGTGATATGATGCCTTATTCCTTGCTGTGGGACCTCTCTCCTCTGTCTGGGTGCTGGGCCTAAATAACTAAAAGTGGCCTTATCCAGTGGTGGTTGATATGACGCCATTTTCCTTGCTGTGGGTAATCTTTCCTCTATCTGGGTGCTGAGGCCTAAATAACTGAAAGTTGCCTTCTCCAGTGTTGGGTGACATGACACCTGATTCCTTGCTGTGGGACCTCTCTCCTTTGTCTGGGTGTTGGGGCCTAATTAACTGAAAGTGGCCTTCTCCAGTGGTGGGTGATATGACGCCTTATTCCTTGCTGTGGGACCTCTCTCCTCTGTCTGGGTGCTGAGGCCTAAATAACTAAAAGTTGCCTTCTCCAGTGGTGGGTGACATGACACCTGATTCCTTGCTGTGGGACCTCTCTCCTCTGTCTGGGTGCTGGGGCCTAAATAACTGGAAGTGGCCTTCTACAGTGGTGGGTGATATGATGCCTTATTCCTTGCTGTGGGACCTCTCTCCTCTGTCTGAGTGCTGGTCCCTAAATAACTGAAAGTGACCTTCTCCAGTGGTGGGTGATATGATGCCTTATTCCTTGCTGTGGGCCTCTCTCCTCTGCCTGCGTGCTGGGGCCTAATTAACTGAAAGTGGCCTTCTCCAGTGGTGGGTGATATGACGCCATATTCCTTGCTGTCGGACCTCTCTCCTCTGACTGTGTGCTGAGGCCTAAATAACTGAAAGTTGCCTTCTCCAGTGTTGGGTGACATGACACCTGATTCCTTGCTGTGGGACCTCTCTCCTCTGTCTGGGTGCTGGGGCCTAAATAACTGGAAGTGGCCTTCTACAGTGGTGGGTGATATGATGCCTTATTCCTTGCTGTGGGACCTCTCTCCTCTGTCTGAGTGCTGGGCCCTAAATAACTGAAAGTGACCTTCTCCAGTGGTGGGTGATATGATGCCTTATTCCTTGCTGTGGGCCTCTCTCCTCTGCCTGCGTGCTGGGGCCTAATTAACTGAAAGTGGCCTTCTCCAGTGGTGGGTGATATGACGCCATATTCCTTGCTGTCGGACCTCTCTCCTCTGTCTGGGTGCTGAGGCCTAAATAACTGAAAGTTGCCTTCTCCAGTGTTGGGTGACATGACACCTAATTCCTTGCTGTGGGACCTCTCTCCTCTGTCTGGGTGCTGGGGCCTAAATAACTGGAAGTGGCCTTCTACAGTGGTGGGTGATATGATGCCTTATTCCTTGCAGTGGGACCTCTGTCCTCTGTCTGAGTGCTGGGCCCTAAATAACTGAAAGTGGCCTTCTCCAGTGTTGGGTGATATGACGCCTTATTCCTTGCTGTGGGCCTCTCTCCTCTGTCTGCGTGCTGGGGCCTAATTAACTGAAAGTGGCCTTCTCCAGTGGTGGGTGATATGACGCCTTATTCCTTGCTGTGGGACCTCTCTCCTCTGTCTGGGTGCTGAGGCCTAAATAACTAAAAGTTGCCTTCTCCAGTGGTGGGTGACATGACACCTGATTCCTTGCTGTGGGACCTCTCTCCTCTGTCTGGGTGCTGGGGCCTAAATAACTGGAAGTGGCCTTCTACAGTGGTGGGTGATATGATGCCTTATTCCTTGCAGTGGGACCTCTGTCCTCTGTCTGAGTGCTGGGCCCTAAATAACTGAAAGTGGCCTTCTCCAGTGTTGGGTGATATGACGCCTTATTCCTTGCTGTGGGCCTCTCTCCTCTGTCTGCGTGCTGGGGCCTAATTAACTGAAAGTGGCCTTCTCCAGTGGTGGGTGATATGATGCCTTATTCCTTGCTGTGGGACCTCTCTCCTCTGTCTGGGTGCTGAGGCCTAAATAACTAAAAGTTGCCTTCTCCAGTGGTGGGTGACATGACACCTGATTCCTTGCTGTGGGACCTCTCTCCTCTGTCTGGGTGCTGGGGCCTAAATAACTGGAAGTGGCCTTCTACAGTGGTGGGTGATATGATGCCTTATTCCTTGCTGTGGGACATCTCTCCTCTGTGTGGGTGCTGGGCCTAAATAACTGAAAGTGGCCTTCTCCAGTGGTGGTTGATATGACGCCTTTTTCCTTGCTGTGGGACCTCTCTCCTCTGTCTGAGTGCTGGGGCCTAAATAACTGAAAGTGGCCTTCTCCAGTGGTGGGTCATATGACGCCTTATTCCTTGCTGTGGGGCCTCTCTCCTCTGTCTGGGTGCTTGGCCTAAATAACTGAAAGTGGCCTTCTCCAGTGGTGGGTGACATGACACCTGATTCCTTGCTGTGGGACCTCTCTCCTCTGTCTGGGTGCTGGGGCCTAAATAACTGAAAGTGGCCTTCTACAGTGGTGGGTGATAAGATGCCTTATTCCTTGCTGTGGGACCTCTCATCTCTGTCTTCTTGCTAGGGCCTAAATAACTGAAAGTGGCCTTCTCCAGTGGTGGGTGATATGACGCCTTATTCCTTGCTGTGGGACCTCTCTCCTCTGTCTGGGTGCTGAGGCCTAAATAACTAAAAGTTGCCTTCTCCAGTGGTGGGTGACATGACACCTGATTCCTTGCTGTGGGACCTCTCTCCTCTGTCTGGGTGCTGGGGCCTAAATAACTGTAAGTGGCCTTCTACAGTGGTGGGTGATATGATGCCTTATTCCTTGCAGTGGGACCTCTGTCCTCTGTCTGAGTGCTGGGCCCTAAATAACTGAAAGTGGCCTTCTCCAGTGTTGGGTGATATGACGCCTTTTTCCTTGCTGTGGGCCTCTCTCCTCTGTCTGCGTGCTGGGGCCTAAATAACTGAAAGTGGCCTTCTCCAGTGTTGGGTGATATGACGCCTTATTCCTTGCTGTGGGCCTCTCTCCTCTGGCCGCGTGCTGGGGCCTAATTAACTGAAAGTGGCCTACTCCAGTGGTGGGTGATATGACGCCTTATTCCTTGCTGTGGGACCTCTCTCCTCTGTCTGGGTGCTGAGGCCTAAATAACTAAAAGTTGCCTTCTCCAGTGGTGGGTGACATGACACCTGATTCCTTGCTGTGGGACCTCTCTCCTCTGTCTGGGTGCTGGGGCCTAAATAACTGAAAGTGGCCTTCTCCAGTGGTGGGTGATATGACGCCTTATTCCTTGCTGTGGGCCTCTCTCCTCTGTCTGCGTGCTGGGGCCTAATTAACTGAAAGTGGCCTTCTCCAGTGGTGGGTGATATGACGCCTTATTCCTTGCTGTGGGACCTCTCTCCTCTGTCTGGGTGCTGAGGCCTAAATAACTAAAAGTTGCCTTCTCCAGTGGTGGGTGACATGACACCTGATTCCTTGCTGTGGGACCTCTCTCCTCTGTCTGGGTGCTGGGGCCTAAATAACTGGAAGTGGCCTTCTACAGTGGTGGGTGATATGATGCCTTATTCCTTGCAGTGGGACCTCTGTCCTCTGTCTGAGTGCTGGGCCCTAAATAACTGAAAGTGGCCTTCTCCAGTGTTGGGTGATATGACGCCTTTTTCCTTGCTGTGGGCCTCTCTCCTCTGTCTGCGTGCTGGGGCCTAAATAACTGAAAGTGGCCTTCTCCAGTGTTGGGTGATATGACGCCTTATTCCTTGCTGTGGGCCTCTCTCCTCTGGCCGCGTGCTGGGGCCTAATTAACTGAAAGTGGCCTTCTCCAGTGGTGGGTGATATGACGCCTTATTCCTTGCTGTGGGACCTCTCTCCTCTGTCTGGGTGCTGAGGCCTAAATAACTAAAAGTTGCCTTCTCCAGTGGTGGGTGACATGACACCTGATTCCTTGCTGTGGGACCTCTCTCCTCTGTCTGGGTGCTGGGGCCTAAATAACTGAAAGTGGCCTTCTCCAGTGGTGGGTGATATGACGCCTTATTCCTTGCTGTGGGCCTCTCTCCTCTGTCTGCGTGCTGGGGCCTAATTAACTGAAAGTGGCCTTCTCCAGTGGTGGGTGATATGACGCCTTATTCCTTGCTGTGGGACCTCTCTCCTCTGTCTGGGTGCTGAGGCCTAAATAACTAAAAGTTGCCTTCTCCAGTGGTGGGTGACATGACACCTGATTCCTTGCTGTGGGACCTCTCTCCTCTGTCTGGGTGCTGGGGCCTAAATAACTGGAAGTGGCCTTCTACAGTGGTGGGTGATATGATGCCTTATTCCTTGCAGTGGGACCTCTGTCCTCTGTCTGAGTGCTGGGCCCTAAATAACTGAAAGTGGCCTTCTCCAGTGTTGGGTGATATGACGCCTTATTCCTTGCTGTGGGCCTCTCTCCTCTGTCTGCGTGCTGGGGCCTAATTAACTGAAAGTGGCCTTCTCCAGTGGTGGGTGATATGACGCCTTATTCCTTGCTGTGGGACCTCTCTCCTCTGTCTGGGTGCTGAGGCCTAAATAACTAAAAGTTGCCTTCTCCAGTGGTGGGTGACATGACACCTGATTCCTTGCTGTGGGACCTCTCTCCTCTGTCTGGGTGCTGGGGCCTAAATAACTGGAAGTGGCCTTCTACAGTGGTGGGTGATATGATGCCTTATTCCTTGCTGTGGGACCTCTCTCCTCTGTCTGGGTGCTGGGCCTAAATAACTGAAAGTGGCCTTCTCCAGTGGTGGGTGATATGACGCCTTATTCCTTGCTGTGGGACCTCTCTCCTCTGTCTGAGTGCTGGGGCCTAAATAACTGAAAGTGGCCTTCTCCAGTGGTGGGTGATATGACGCCTTATTCCTTGCTGTGGGACCTCTCTCCTCTGTCTGGGTGCTGAGGCCTAAATAACTGAAAGTGGCCTTCTCCAGTGGTGGGTGACATGACACCTGATTCCTTGCTGTGGGACCTCTCTCCTCTGTCTGGGTGCTGGGGCCTAAATAACTGAAAGTGGCCTTCTACAGTGGTGGGTGATATGACGCCTTATTCCTTGCTGTGGGACCTCTCTCCTCTGTCTGGGTGCTGAGGCCTAAATAACTGAAAGTTGCCTTCTCCAGTGGTGGGTGACATGACACCTGATTCCTTGCTGTGGGACCTCTCTCCTCTGTCTGGGTGCTGGGGCCTAAATAACTGAAAGTGGCCTTCTACAGTGGTGGGTGATATGATGCCTTATTCCTTGCAGTGGGACCTCTGTCCTCTGTCTGAGTGCTGGGGCCTAAATAACTGAAAGTGGCCTTCTCCAGTGTTGGGTGATATGACGCCTTATTCCTTGCTGTGGGCCTCTCTCCTCTGTCTGCGTGCTGGGGCCTAAATAACTGAAAGTGGCCTTCTCCAGTGTTGGGTGATATGACGCCTTATTCCTTGCTGTGGGCCTCTCTCCTCTGTCTGCGTGCTGGGGCCTAATTAACTGAAAGTGGCCTTCTCCAGTGGTGGGTGATATGACGCCTTATTCCTTGCTGTGGGACCTCTCTCCTCTGTCTGGGTGCTGAGGCCTAAATAACTAAAAGTTGCCTTCTCCAGTGGTGGGTGACATGACACCTGATTCCTTGCTGTGGGACCTCTCTCCTCTGTCTGGGTGCTGGGGCCTAAATAACTGGAAGTGGCCTTCTACAGTGGTGGGTGATATGATGCCTTATTCCTTGCTGTGGGACCTCTGTCCTCTGTCTGAGTGCTGGGCCCTAAATAACTGAAAGTGGCCTTCTCCAGTGGTGGGTGATATGACGCCTTATTCCTTGCTGTGGGCCTCTCTCCTCTGTCTGCGTGCTGGGGCCTAATTAACTGAAAGTGGCCTTCTCCAGTGGTGGGTGATATGACGCCTTATTCCTTGCTGTGGGACCTCTCTCCTCTGTCTGGGTGCTGAGGCCTAAATAACTGAAAGTTGCCTTCTCCAGTGGTGGGTGACATGACACCTGATTCCTTGCTGTGGGACCTCTCTCCTCTGTCTGGGTGCTGGGGCCTAAATAACTGAAAGTGGCCTTCTCCAGTGGTGGGTGATATGACGCCTTATTCCTTGCTGTGGGCCTCTCTCCTCTGTCTGCGTGCTGGGGCCTAATTAACTGAAAGTGGCCTTCTCCAGTGGTGGGTGATATGACGCCTTATTCCTTGCTGTGGGACCTCTCTCCTCTGTCTGGGTGCTGGGGCCTAAATAACTGAAAGTGGCCTTCTACAGTGGTGGGTGATATGATGCCTTATTCCTTGCTGTGGGACCTCTCTCCTCTGTCTGGGTGCTGGGCCTAAATAACTAAAAGTGGCCTTATCCAGTGGTGGTTGATATGACGCCATTTTCCTTGCTGTGGGTAATCTCTCCTCTATCTGGGTGCTGAGGCCTAAATAACTGAAAGTTGCCTTCTCCAGTGTTGGGTGACATGACACCTGATTCCTTGCTGTGGGACCTCTCTCCTCTGTCTGGGTGTTGGGGCCTAATTAACTGAAAGTGGCCTTCTCCAGTGGTGGGTGATATGACGCCTTATTCCTTGCTGTGGGACCTCTCTCCTCTGTCTGGGTGCTGAGGCCTAAATAACTAAAAGTTGCCTTCTCCAGTGGTGGGTGACATGACACCTGATTCCTTGCTGTGGGACCTCTCTCCTCTGTCTGGGTGCTGGGGCCTAAATAACTGGAAGTGGCCTTCTACAGTGGTGGGTGATATGATGCCTTATTCCTTGCAGTGGGACCTCTGTCCTCTGTCTGAGTGCTGGGCCCTAAATAACTGAAAGTGGCCTTCTCCAGTGTTGGGTGATATGACGCCTTATTCCTTGCTGTGGGCCTCTCTCCTCTGTCTGCGTGCTGGGGCCTAATTAACTGAAAGTGGCCTTCTCCAGTGGTGGGTGATATGACGCCTTATTCCTTGCTGTGGGACCTCTCTCCTCTGTCTGGGTGCTGAGGCCTAAATAACTAAAAGTTGCCTTCTCCAGTGGTGGGTGACATGACACCTGATTCCTTGCTGTGGGACCTCTCTCCTCTGTCTGGGTGCTGGGGCCTAAATAACTGGAAGTGGCCTTCTACAGTGGTGGGTGATATGATGCCTTATTCCTTGCTGTGGGACCTCTCTCCTCTGTTTGGGTGCTGGGCCTAAATAACTGAAAGTGGCCTTCTCCAGTGGTGGTAGATATGACGTTTTTTCCTTGCTGTGGGTCCTCTCTCCTCTATCTAGGTGCTGAGGCCTAAATAACTGAAAGTGGCCTTCTCCAGTGGTGGGTGATATGACGCCTTATTCCTTGCTGTGAGCCTCTCTCCTCTGTCTGCGTGCTGGGGCCTAATTAACTGGAAGTGGCCTTCTCCAGTGGTGGGTGATATGACGCCTTATTCCTTGCTGTGGGACCTCTCTCCTCTGTCTGGGTGCTGAGGCCTAAATAACTGAAAGTTGCCTTCTCCAGTGGTGGGTGACATGACACCTGATTCCTTGCTGTGGGACCTCTCTCCTCTGTCTGGGTGCTGGGTCCTAAATAACTGAAAGTTACCTTCTCCAGTGGTGGGTGATATGACGCCTTATTCCTTGCTGTGGGCCTCTCTCCTCTGTCTGCGTGCTGGGGCCTAATTAACTGAAAGTGGCCTACTCCAGTGGTGGGTGATATGACGCCTTATTCCTTGCTGTGGGACCTCTCTCCTCTGTCTGGGTGCTGGGGCCTAAATAACTGGAAGTGGCCTTCTACAGTGGTGGGTGATATGATGCCTTATTCCTTGCTGTGGGACCTCTCTCCTCTGTCTGGGTGCTGGGCCTAAATAACTAAAAGTGGCCTTATCCAGTGGTGGTTGATATGACGCCATTTTCCTTGCTGTGGGTAATCTTTCCTCTATCTGGGTGCTGAGGCCTAAATAACTGAAAGTTGCCTTCTCCAGTGTTGGGTGACATGACACCTGATTCCTTGCTGTGGGACCTCTCTCCTTTGTCTGGGTGTTGGGGCCTAATTAACTGAAAGTGGCCTTCTCCAGTGGTGGGTGATATGACGCCTTATTCCTTGCTGTGGGACCTCTCTCCTCTGTCTGGGTGCTGAGGCCTAAATAACTAAAAGTTGCCTTCTCCAGTGGTGGGTGACATGACACCTGATTCCTTGCTGTGGGACCTCTCTCCTCTGTCTGGGTGCTGGGGCCTAAATAACTGGAAGTGGCCTTCTACAGTGGTGGGTGATATGATGCCTTATTCCTTGCTGTGGGACCTCTCTCCTCTGTCTGAGTGCTGGGCCCTAAATAACTGAAAGTGACCTTCTCCAGTGGTGGGTGATATGATGCCTTATTCCTTGCTGTGGGCCTCTCTCCTCTGCCTGCGTGCTGGGGCCTAATTAACTGAAAGTGGCCTTCTCCAGTGGTGGGTGATATGACGCCATATTCCTTGCTGTCGGACCTCTCTCCTCTGACTGTGTGCTGAGGCCTAAATAACTGAAAGTTGCCTTCTCCAGTGTTGGGTGACATGACACCTGATTCCTTGCTGTGGGACCTCTCTCCTCTGTCTGGGTGCTGGGGCCTAAATAACTGGAAGTGGCCTTCTACAGTGGTGGGTGATATGATGCCTTATTCCTTGCTGTGGGACCTCTCTCCTCTGTCTGAGTGCTGGGCCCTAAATAACTGAAAGTGACCTTCTCCAGTGGTGGGTGATATGATGCCTTATTCCTTGCTGTGGGCCTCTCTCCTCTGCCTGCGTGCTGGGGCCTAATTAACTGAAAGTGGCCTTCTCCAGTGGTGGGTGATATGACGCCATATTCCTTGCTGTCGGACCTCTCTCCTCTGTCTGGGTGCTGAGGCCTAAATAACTGAAAGTTGCCTTCTCCAGTGTTGGGTGACATGACACCTAATTCCTTGCTGTGGGACCTCTCTCCTCTGTCTGGGTGCTGGGGCCTAAATAACTGGAAGTGGCCTTCTACAGTGGTGGGTGATATGATGCCTTATTCCTTGCAGTGGGACCTCTGTCCTCTGTCTGAGTGCTGGGCCCTAAATAACTGAAAGTGGCCTTCTCCAGTGTTGGGTGATATGACGCCTTATTCCTTGCTGTGGGCCTCTCTCCTCTGTCTGCGTGCTGGGGCCTAATTAACTGAAAGTGGCCTTCTCCAGTGGTGGGTGATATGACGCCTTATTCCTTGCTGTGGGACCTCTCTCCTCTGTCTGGGTGCTGAGGCCTAAATAACTAAAAGTTGCCTTCTCCAGTGGTGGGTGACATGACACCTGATTCCTTGCTGTGGGACCTCTCTCCTCTGTCTGGGTGCTGGGGCCTAAATAACTGGAAGTGGCCTTCTACAGTGGTGGGTGATATGATGCCTTATTCCTTGCAGTGGGACCTCTGTCCTCTGTCTGAGTGCTGGGCCCTAAATAACTGAAAGTGGCCTTCTCCAGTGTTGGGTGATATGACGCCTTATTCCTTGCTGTGGGCCTCTCTCCTCTGTCTGCGTGCTGGGGCCTAATTAACTGAAAGTGGCCTTCTCCAGTGGTGGGTGATATGACGCCTTATTCCTTGCTGTGGGACCTCTCTCCTCTGTCTGGGTGCTGAGGCCTAAATAACTAAAAGTTGCCTTCTCCAGTGGTGGGTGACATGACACCTGATTCCTTGCTGTGGGACCTCTCTCCTCTGTCTGGGTGCTGGGGCCTAAATAACTGGAAGTGGCCTTCTACAGTGGTGGGTGATATGATGCCTTATTCCTTGCTGTGGGACATCTCTCCTCTGTGTGGGTGCTGGGCCTAAATAACTGAAAGTGGCCTTCTCCAGTGGTGGTTGATATGACGCCTTTTTCCTTGCTGTGGGACCTCTCTCCTCTGTCTGAGTGCTGGGGCCTAAATAACTGAAAGTGGCCTTCTCCAGTGGTGGGTCATATGACGCCTTATTCCTTGCTGTGGGGCCTCTCTCCTCTGTCTGGGTGCTTGGCCTAAATAACTGAAAGTGGCCTTCTCCAGTGGTGGGTGACATGACACCTGATTCCTTGCTGTGGGACCTCTCTCCTCTGTCTGGGTGCTGGGGCCTAAATAACTGAAAGTGGCCTTCTACAGTGGTGGGTGATAAGATGCCTTATTCCTTGCTGTGGGACCTCTCATCTCTGTCTTCTTGCTAGGGCCTAAATAACTGAAAGTGGCCTTCTCCAGTGGTGGGTGATATGACGCCTTATTCCTTGCTGTGGGACCTCTGTCCTCTGTCTGGGTGCTGAGGCCTAAATAACTAAAAGTTGCCTTCTCCAGTGGTGGGTGACATGACACCTGATTCCTTGCTGTGGGACCTCTCTCCTCTGTCTGGGTGCTGGGGCCTAAATAACTGTAAGTGGCCTTCTACAGTGGTGGGTGATATGATGCCTTATTCCTTGCAGTGGGACCTCTGTCCTCTGTCTGAGTGCTGGGCCCTAAATAACTGAAAGTGGCCTTCTCCAGTGTTGGGTGATATGACGCCTTTTTCCTTGCTGTGGGCCTCTCTCCTCTGTCTGCGTGCTGGGGCCTAAATAACTGAAAGTGGCCTTCTCCAGTGTTGGGTGATATGACGCCTTATTCCTTGCTGTGGGCCTCTCTCCTCTGGCCGCGTGCTGGGGCCTAATTAACTGAAAGTGGCCTACTCCAGTGGTGGGTGATATGACGCCTTATTCCTTGCTGTGGGACCTCTCTCCTCTGTCTGGGTGCTGAGGCCTAAATAACTAAAAGTTGCCTTCTCCAGTGGTGGGTGACATGACACCTGATTCCTTGCTGTGGGACCTCTCTCCTCTGTCTGGGTGCTGGGGCCTAAATAACTGAAAGTGGCCTTCTACAGTGGTGGGTGATATGATGCCTTATTCCTTGCTGTGGGACCTCTCATCCTCTGTCTGCGTGCTGGGGCCTAAATAACTGAAAGTGGCCTTCTCCAGTGGTGGGTGATATGACGCCTTATTCCTTGCTGTGGGACCTCTGTCCTCTGTCTGGGTGCTGAGGCCTAAATAACTAAAAGTTGCCTTCTCCAGTGGTGGGTGACATGACACCTGATTCCTTGCTGTGGGACCTCTCTCCTCTGTCTGGGTGCTGGGGCCTAAATAACTGTAAGTGGCCTTCTACAGTGGTGGGTGATATGATGCCTTATTCCTTGCAGTGGGACCTCTGTCCTCTGTCTGAGTGCTGGGCCTAAATAACTGAAAGTGGCCTTCTCCAGTGTTGGGTGATATGACGCCTTTTTCCTTGCTGTGGGCCTCTCTCCTCTGTCTGCGTGCTGGGGCCTAAATAACTGAAAGTGGCCTTCTCCAGTGTTGGGTGATATGACGCCTTATTCCTTGCTGTGGGCCTCTCTCCTCTGGCCGCGTGCTGGGGCCTAATTAACTGAAAGTGGCCTACTCCAGTGGTGGGTGATATGACGCCTTATTCCTTGCTGTGGGACCTCTCTCCTCTGTCTGGGTGCTGAGGCCTAAATAACTAAAAGTTGCCTTCTCCAGTGGTGGGTGACATGACACCTGATTCCTTGCTGTGGGACCTCTCTCCTCTGTCTGGGTGCTGGGGCCTAAATAACTGAAAGTGGCCTTCTCCAGTGGTGGGTGATATGACGCCTTATTCCTTGCTGTGGGCCTCTCTCCTCTGTCTGCGTGCTGGGGCCTAATTAACTGAAAGTGGCCTTCTCCAGTGGTGGGTGATATGACGCCTTATTCCTTGCTGTGGGACCTCTCTCCTCTGTCTGGGTGCTGAGGCCTAAATAACTAAAAGTTGCCTTCTCCAGTGGTGGGTGACATGACACCTGATTCCTTGCTGTGGGACCTCTCTCCTCTGTCTGGGTGCTGGGGCCTAAATAACTGGAAGTGGCCTTCTACAGTGGTGGGTGAAATGATGCCTTATTCCTTGCTGTGGGACCTCTCTCCTCTGTTTGGGTGCTGGGCCTAAATAACTGAAAGTGGCCTTCTCCAGTGGTGGTAGATATGACGTTTTTTCCTTGCTGTGGGTCCTCTCTCCTCTATCTAGGTGCTGAGGCCTAAATAACTGAAAGTGGCCTTCTCCAGTGGTGGGTGATATGACGCCTTATTCCTTGCTGTGAGCCTCTCTCCTCTGTCTGCGTGCTGGGGCCTAATTAACTGGAAGTGGCCTTCTCCAGTGGTGGGTGATATGACGCCTTATTCCTTGCTGTGGGACCTCTCTCCTCTGTCTGGGAGCTGAGGCCTAAATAACTGAAAGTTGCCTTCTCCAGTGGTGGGTGACATGACACCTGATTCCTTGCTGTGGGACCTCTCTCCTCTGTCTGGGTGCTGGGTCCTAAATAACTGAAAGTTACCTTCTCCAGTGGTGGGTGATATGACGCCTTATTCCTTGCTGTGGGCCTCTCTCCTCTGTCTGCGTGCTGGGGCCTAATTAACTGAAAGTGGCCTACTCCAGTGGTGGGTGATATGACGCCTTATTCCTTGCTGTGGGACCTCTCTCCTCTGTCTGGGTGCTGGGGCCTAAATAACTGGAAGTGGCCTTCTACAGTGGTGGGTGATATGATGCCTTATTCCTTGCTGTGGGACCTCTCTCCTCTGTCTGGGTGCTGGGCCTAAATAACTAAAAGTGGCCTTATCCAGTGGTGGTTGATATGACGCCATTTTCCTTGCTGTGGGTAATCTTTCCTCTATCTGGGTGCTGAGGCCTAAATAACTGAAAGTTGCCTTCTCCAGTGTTGGGTGACATGACACCTGATTCCTTGCTGTGGGACCTCTCTCCTTTGTCTGGGTGTTGGGGCCTAATTAACTGAAAGTGGCCTTCTCCAGTGGTGGGTGATATGACGCCTTATTCCTTGCTGTGGGACCTCTCTCCTCTGTCTGGGTGCTGAGGCCTAAATAACTAAAAGTTGCCTTCTCCAGTGGTGGGTGACATGACACCTGATTCCTTGCTGTGGGACCTCTCTCCTCTGTCTGGGTGCTGGGGCCTAAATAACTGGAAGTGGCCTTCTACAGTGGTGGGTGATATGATGCCTTATTCCTTGCTGTGGGACCTCTCTCCTCTGTCTGAGTGCTGGTCCCTAAATAACTGAAAGTGACCTTCTCCAGTGGTGGGTGATATGATGCCTTATTCCTTGCTGTGGGCCTCTCTCCTCTGCCTGCGTGCTGGGGCCTAATTAACTGAAAGTGGCCTTCTCCAGTGGTGGGTGATATGACGCCATATTCCTTGCTGTCGGACCTCTCTCCTCTGACTGTGTGCTGAGGCCTAAATAACTGAAAGTTGCCTTCTCCAGTGTTGGGTGACATGACACCTGATTCCTTGCTGTGGGACCTCTCTCCTCTGTCTGGGTGCTGGGGCCTAAATAACTGGAAGTGGCCTTCTACAGTGGTGGGTGATATGATGCCTTATTCCTTGCTGTGGGACCTCTCTCCTCTGTCTGAGTGCTGGGCCCTAAATAACTGAAAGTGACCTTCTCCAGTGGTGGGTGATATGATGCCTTATTCCTTGCTGTGGGCCTCTCTCCTCTGCCTGCGTGCTGGGGCCTAATTAACTGAAAGTGGCCTTCTCCAGTGGTGGGTGATATGACGCCATATTCCTTGCTGTCGGACCTCTCTCCTCTGTCTGGGTGCTGAGGCCTAAATAACTGAAAGTTGCCTTCTCCAGTGTTGGGTGACATGACACCTAATTCCTTGCTGTGGGACCTCTCTCCTCTGTCTGGGTGCTGGGGCCTAAATAACTGGAAGTGGCCTTCTACAGTGGTGGGTGATATGATGCCTTATTCCTTGCAGTGGGACCTCTGTCCTCTGTCTGAGTGCTGGGCCCTAAATAACTGAAAGTGGCCTTCTCCAGTGTTGGGTGATATGACGCCTTATTCCTTGCTGTGGGCCTCTCTCCTCTGTCTGCGTGCTGGGGCCTAATTAACTGAAAGTGGCCTTCTCCAGTGGTGGGTGATATGACGCCTTATTCCTTGCTGTGGGACCTCTCTCCTCTGTCTGGGTGCTGAGGCCTAAATAACTAAAAGTTGCCTTCTCCAGTGGTGGGTGACATGACACCTGATTCCTTGCTGTGGGACCTCTCTCCTCTGTCTGGGTGCTGGGGCCTAAATAACTGGAAGTGGCCTTCTACAGTGGTGGGTGATATGATGCCTTATTCCTTGCAGTGGGACCTCTGTCCTCTGTCTGAGTGCTGGGCCCTAAATAACTGAAAGTGGCCTTCTCCAGTGTTGGGTGATATGACGCCTTATTCCTTGCTGTGGGCCTCTCTCCTCTGTCTGCGTGCTGGGGCCTAATTAACTGAAAGTGGCCTTCTCCAGTGGTGGGTGATATGATGCCTTATTCCTTGCTGTGGGACCTCTCTCCTCTGTCTGGGTGCTGAGGCCTAAATAACTAAAAGTTGCCTTCTCCAGTGGTGGGTGACATGACACCTGATTCCTTGCTGTGGGACCTCTCTCCTCTGTCTGGGTGCTGGGGCCTAAATAACTGGAAGTGGCCTTCTACAGTGGTGGGTGATATGATGCCTTATTCCTTGCTGTGGGACATCTCTCCTCTGTGTGGGTGCTGGGCCTAAATAACTGAAAGTGGCCTTCTCCAGTGGTGGTTGATATGACGCCTTTTTCCTTGCTGTGGGACCTCTCTCCTCTGTCTGAGTGCTGGGGCCTAAATAACTGAAAGTGGCCTTCTCCAGTGGTGGGTCATATGACGCCTTATTCCTTGCTGTGGGGCCTCTCTCCTCTGTCTGGGTGCTTGGCCTAAATAACTGAAAGTGGCCTTCTCAGTGGTGGGTGACATGACACCTGATTCCTTGCTGTGGGACCTCTCTCCTCTGTCTGGGTGCTGGGGCCTAAATAACTGAAAGTGGCCTTCTACAGTGGTGGGTGATAAGATGCCTTATTCCTTGCTGTGGGACCTCTCATCTCTGTCTTCTTGCTAGGGCCTAAATAACTGAAAGTGGCCTTCTCCAGTGGTGGGTGATATGACGCCTTATTCCTTGCTGTGGGACCTCTCTCCTCTGTCTGGGTGCTGAGGCCTAAATAACTAAAAGTTGCCTTCTCCAGTGGTGGGTGACATGACACCTGATTCCTTGCTGTGGGACCTCTCTCCTCTGTCTGGGTGCTGGGGCCTAAATAACTGTAAGTGGCCTTCTACAGTGGTGGGTGATATGATGCCTTATTCCTTGCAGTGGGACCTCTGTCCTCTGTCTGAGTGCTGGGCCCTAAATAACTGAAAGTGGCCTTCTCCAGTGTTGGGTGATATGACGCCTTTTTCCTTGCTGTGGGCCTCTCTCCTCTGTCTGCGTGCTGGGGCCTAAATAACTGAAAGTGGCCTTCTCCAGTGTTGGGTGATATGACGCCTTATTCCTTGCTGTGGGCCTCTCTCCTCTGGCCGCGTGCTGGGGCCTAATTAACTGAAAGTGGCCTACTCCAGTGGTGGGTGATATGACGCCTTATTCCTTGCTGTGGGACCTCTCTCCTCTGTCTGGGTGCTGAGGCCTAAATAACTAAAAGTTGCCTTCTCCAGTGGTGGGTGACATGACACCTGATTCCTTGCTGTGGGACCTCTCTCCTCTGTCTGGGTGCTGGGGCCTAAATAACTGAAAGTGGCCTTCTCCAGTGGTGGGTGATATGACGCCTTATTCCTTGCTGTGGGCCTCTCTCCTCTGTCTGCGTGCTGGGGCCTAATTAACTGAAAGTGGCCTTCTCCAGTGGTGGGTGATATGACGCCTTATTCCTTGCTGTGGGACCTCTCTCCTCTGTCTGGGTGCTGAGGCCTAAATAACTAAAAGTTGCCTTCTCCAGTGGTGGGTGACATGACACCTGATTCCTTGCTGTGGGACCTCTCTCCTCTGTCTGGGTGCTGGGGCCTAAATAACTGGAAGTGGCCTTCTACAGTGGTGGGTGATATGATGCCTTATTCCTTGCAGTGGGACCTCTGTCCTCTGTCTGAGTGCTGGGCCCTAAATAACTGAAAGTGGCCTTCTCCAGTGTTGGGTGATATGACGCCTTTTTCCTTGCTGTGGGCCTCTCTCCTCTGTCTGCGTGCTGGGGCCTAAATAACTGAAAGTGGCCTTCTCCAGTGTTGGGTGATATGACGCCTTATTCCTTGCTGTGGGCCTCTCTCCTCTGGCCGCGTGCTGGGGCCTAATTAACTGAAAGTGGCCTACTCCAGTGGTGGGTGATATGACGCCTTATTCCTTGCTGTGGGACCTCTCTCCTCTGTCTGGGTGCTGAGGCCTAAATAACTAAAAGTTGCCTTCTCCAGTGGTGGGTGACATGACACCTGATTCCTTGCTGTGGGACCTCTCTCCTCTGTCTGGGTGCTGGGGCCTAAATAACTGAAAGTGGCCTTCTCCAGTGGTGGGTGATATGACGCCTTATTCCTTGCTGTGGGCCTCTCTCCTCTGTCTGCGTGCTGGGGCCTAATTAACTGAAAGTGGCCTTCTCCAGTGGTGGGTGATATGACGCCTTATTCCTTGCTGTGGGACCTCTCTCCTCTGTCTGGGTGCTGAGGCCTAAATAACTAAAAGTTGCCTTCTCCAGTGGTGGGTGACATGACACCTGATTCCTTGCTGTGGGACCTCTCTCCTCTGTCTGGGTGCTGGGGCCTAAATAACTGGAAGTGGCCTTCTACAGTGGTGGGTGATATGATGCCTTATTCCTTGCAGTGGGACCTCTGTCCTCTGTCTGAGTGCTGGGCCCTAAATAACTGAAAGTGGCCTTCTCCAGTGGTGGGTGATATGACGCCTTATTCCTTGCTGTGGGCCTCTCTCCTCTGTCTGCGTGCTGGGGCCTAATTAACTGAAAGTGGCCTTCTCCAGTGGTGGGTGATATGACGCCTTATTCCTTGCTGTGGGACCTCTCTCCTCTGTCTGGGTGCTGAGGCCTAAATAACTGAAAGTTGCCTTCTCCAGTGGTGGGTGACATGACACCTGATTCCTTGCTGTGGGACCTCTCTCCTCTGTCTGGGTGCTGGGGCCTAAATAACTGAAAGTGGCCTTCTCCAGTGGTGGGTGATATGACGCCTTATTCCTTGCTGTGGGCCTCTCTCCTCTGTCTGCGTGCTGGGGCCTAATTAACTGAAAGTGGCCTTCTCCAGTGGTGGGTGATATGACGCCTTATTCCTTGCTGTGGGACCTCTCTCCTCTGTCTGGGTGCTGAGGCCTAAATAACTAAAAGTTGCCTTCTCCAGTGGTGGGTGACATGACACCTGATTCCTTGCTGTGGGACCTCTCTCCTCTGTCTGGGTGCTGGGGCCTAAATAACTGGAAGTGGCCTTCTACAGTGGTGGGTGATATGATGCCTTATTCCTTGCTGTGGGACCTCTCTCCTCTGTTTGGGTGCTGGGCCTAAATAACTGAAAGTGGCCTTCTCCAGTGGTGGTTGATATGACGTTTTTTCCTTGCTGTGGGACCTCTCTCCTCTATCTAGGTGCTGAGGCCTAAATAACTGAAAGTGGCCTTCTCCAGTGGTGGGTGATATGA
The DNA here is from genome assembly GCA_033119425.1 of Bufotes viridis. Taxonomy (NCBI): domain Eukaryota; kingdom Metazoa; phylum Chordata; class Amphibia; order Anura; family Bufonidae; genus Bufotes; species Bufotes viridis. The sequence goes on along the minus strand of JAKVIS010000506.1, from coordinate 17,234 downwards.
CGCCTTATTCCTTGCTGTGAGCCTCTCTCCTCTGTCTGCGTGCTGGGGCCTAATTAACTGGAAGTGGCCTTCTCCAGTGGTGGGTGATATGACGCCTTATTCCTTGCTGTGGGACCTCTCTCCTCTGTCTGGGTGCTGAGGCCTAAATAACTGAAAGTTGCCTTCTCCAGTGGTGGGTGACATGACACCTGATTCCTTGCTGTGGGACCTCTCTCCTCTGTCTGGGTGCTGGGTCCTAAATAACTGAAAGTTACCTTCTCCAGTGGTGGGTGATATGACGCCTTATTCCTTGCTGTGGGCCTCTCTCCTCTGTCTGCGTGCTGGGGCCTAATTAACTGAAAGTGGCCTACTCCAGTGGTGGGTGATATGACGCCTTATTCCTTGCTGTGGGACCTCTCTCCTCTGTCTGGGTGCTGGGGCCTAAATAACTGGAAGTGGCCTTCTACAGTGGTGGGTGATATGATGCCTTATTCCTTGCTGTGGGACCTCTCTCCTCTGTCTGGGTGCTGGGCCTAAATAACTAAAAGTGGCCTTATCCAGTGGTGGTTGATATGACGCCATTTTCCTTGCTGTGGGTAATCTTTCCTCTATCTGGGTGCTGAGGCCTAAATAACTGAAAGTTGCCTTCTCCAGTGTTGGGTGACATGACACCTGATTCCTTGCTGTGGGACCTCTCTCCTTTGTCTGGGTGTTGGGGCCTAATTAACTGAAAGTGGCCTTCTCCAGTGGTGGGTGATATGACGCCTTATTCCTTGCTGTGGGACCTCTCTCCTCTGTCTGGGTGCTGAGGCCTAAATAACTAAAAGTTGCCTTCTCCAGTGGTGGGTGACATGACACCTGATTCCTTGCTGTGGGACCTCTCTCCTCTGTCTGGGTGCTGGGGCCTAAATAACTGGAAGTGGCCTTCTACAGTGGTGGGTGATATGATGCCTTATTCCTTGCTGTGGGACCTCTCTCCTCTGTCTGAGTGCTGGGCCCTAAATAACTGAAAGTGACCTTCTCCAGTGGTGGGTGATATGATGCCTTATTCCTTGCTGTGGGCCTCTCTCCTCTGCCTGCGTGCTGGGGCCTAATTAACTGAAAGTGGCCTTCTCCAGTGGTGGGTGATATGACGCCATATTCCTTGCTGTCGGACCTCTCTCCTCTGACTGTGTGCTGAGGCCTAAATAACTGAAAGTTGCCTTCTCCAGTGTTGGGTGACATGACACCTGATTCCTTGCTGTGGGACCTCTCTCCTCTGTCTGGGTGCTGGGGCCTAAATAACTGGAAGTGGCCTTCTACAGTGGTGGGTGATATGATGCCTTATTCCTTGCTGTGGGACCTCTCTCCTCTGTCTGAGTGCTGGGCCCTAAATAACTGAAAGTGACCTTCTCCAGTGGTGGGTGATATGATGCCTTATTCCTTGCTGTGGGCCTCTCTCCTCTGCCTGCGTGCTGGGGCCTAATTAACTGAAAGTGGCCTTCTCCAGTGGTGGGTGATATGACGCCATATTCCTTGCTGTCGGACCTCTCTCCTCTGTCTGGGTGCTGAGGCCTAAATAACTGAAAGTTGCCTTCTCCAGTGTTGGGTGACATGACACCTAATTCCTTGCTGTGGGACCTCTCTCCTCTGTCTGGGTGCTGGGGCCTAAATAACTGGAAGTGGCCTTCTACAGTGGTGGGTGATATGATGCCTTATTCCTTGCAGTGGGACCTCTGTCCTCTGTCTGAGTGCTGGGCCCTAAATAACTGAAAGTGGCCTTCTCCAGTGTTGGGTGATATGACGCCTTATTCCTTGCTGTGGGCCTCTCTCCTCTGTCTGCGTGCTGGGGCCTAATTAACTGAAAGTGGCCTTCTCCAGTGGTGGGTGATATGACGCCTTATTCCTTGCTGTGGGACCTCTCTCCTCTGTCTGGGTGCTGAGGCCTAAATAACTAAAAGTTGCCTTCTCCAGTGGTGGGTGACATGACACCTGATTCCTTGCTGTGGGACCTCTCTCCTCTGTCTGGGTGCTGGGGCCTAAATAACTGGAAGTGGCCTTCTACAGTGGTGGGTGATATGATGCCTTATTCCTTGCAGTGGGACCTCTGTCCTCTGTCTGAGTGCTGGGCCCTAAATAACTGAAAGTGGCCTTCTCCAGTGTTGGGTGATATGACGCCTTATTCCTTGCTGTGGGCCTCTCTCCTCTGTCTGCGTGCTGGGGCCTAATTAACTGAAAGTGGCCTTCTCCAGTGGTGGGTGATATGACGCCTTATTCCTTGCTGTGGGACCTCTCTCCTCTGTCTGGGTGCTGAGGCCTAAATAACTAAAAGTTGCCTTCTCCAGTGGTGGGTGACATGACACCTGATTCCTTGCTGTGGGACCTCTCTCCTCTGTCTGGGTGCTGGGGCCTAAATAACTGGAAGTGGCCTTCTACAGTGGTGGGTGATATGATGCCTTATTCCTTGCTGTGGGACATCTCTCCTCTGTGTGGGTGCTGGGCCTAAATAACTGAAAGTGGCCTTCTCCAGTGGTGGTTGATATGACGCCTTTTTCCTTGCTGTGGGACCTCTCTCCTCTGTCTGAGTGCTGGGGCCTAAATAACTGAAAGTGGCCTTCTCCAGTGGTGGGTCATATGACGCCTTATTCCTTGCTGTGGGGCCTCTCTCCTCTGTCTGGGTGCTTGGCCTAAATAACTGAAAGTGGCCTTCTCAGTGGTGGGTGACATGACACCTGATTCCTTGCTGTGGGACCTCTCTCCTCTGTCTGGGTGCTGGGGCCTAAATAACTGAAAGTGGCCTTCTACAGTGGTGGGTGATATGATGCCTTATTCCTTGCTGTGGGACCTCTCATCTCTGTCTTCTTGCTAGGGCCTAAATAACTGAAAGTGGCCTTCTCCAGTGGTGGGTGATATGACGCCTTATTCCTTGCTGTGGGACCTCTCTCCTCTGTCTGGGTGCTGAGGCCTAAATAACTAAAAGTTGCCTTCTCCAGTGGTGGGTGACATGACACCTGATTCCTTGCTGTGGGACCTCTCTCCTCTGTCTGGGTGCTGGGGCCTAAATAACTGTAAGTGGCCTTCTACAGTGGTGGGTGATATGATGCCTTATTCCTTGCAGTGGGACCTCTGTCCTCTGTCTGAGTGCTGGGCCCTAAATAACTGAAAGTGGCCTTCTCCAGTGTTGGGTGATATGACGCCTTTTTCCTTGCTGTGGGCCTCTCTCCTCTGTCTGCGTGCTGGGGCCTAAATAACTGAAAGTGGCCTTCTCCAGTGTTGGGTGATATGACGCCTTATTCCTTGCTGTGGGCCTCTCTCCTCTGTCTGCGTGCTGGGGCCTAATTAACTGAAAGTGGCCTTCTCCAGTGGTGGGTGATATGACGCCTTATTCCTTGCTGTGGGACCTCTCTCCTCTGTCTGGGTGCTGAGGCCTAAATAACTGAAAGTTGCCTTCTCCAGTGGTGGGTGACATGACACCTGATTCCTTGCTGTGGGACCTCTCTCCTCTGTCTGGGTGCTGGGGCCTAAATAACTGAAAGTGGCCTTCTCCAGTGGTGGGTGATATGACGCCTTATTCCTTGCTGTGGGCCTCTCTCCTCTGTCTGCGTGCTGGGGCCTAATTAACTGAAAGTGGCCTTCTCCAGTGGTGGGTGATATGACGCCTTATTCCTTGCTGTGGGACCTCTCTCCTCTGTCTGGGTGCTGAGGCCTAAATAACTGAAAGTTGCCTTCTCCAGTGGTGGGTGACATGACACCTGATTCCTTGCTGTGGGACCTCTCTCCTCTGTCTGGGTGCTGGGGCCTAAATAACTGGAAGTGGCCTTCTACAGTGGTGGGTGATATGATGCCTTATTCCTTGCAGTGGGACCTCTGTCCTCTGTCTGAGTGCTGGGCCTAAATAACTGAAAGTGGCCTTCTCCAGTGTTGGGTGATATGACGCCTTATTCCTTGCTGTGGGCCTCTCTCCTCTGTCTGCGTGCTGGGGCCTAATTAACTGAAAGTGGCCTTCTCCAGTGGTGGGTGATATGACGCCTTATTCCTTGCTGTGGGACCTCTCTCCTCTGTCTGGGTGCTGAGGCCTAAATAACTGAAAGTTGCCTTCTCCAGTGGTGGGTGACATGACACCTGATTCCTTGCTGTGGGACCTCTCTCCTCTGTCTGGGTGCTGGGGCCTAAATAACTGAAAGTGGCCTTCTACAGTGGTGGGTGATATGATGCCTTATTCCTTGCTGTGGGACCTCTCTCCTCTGTCTGGGTGCTGGGGCCTAAATAACTGAAAGTGGCCTTCTCCAGTGGTGGGTGATATGACGCCTTATTCCTTGCTGTGGGCCTCTCTCCTCTGTCTGGGTGCTGGGGCCTAAATAACTGAAAGTGGCCTTCTCCAGTGGTGGGTGATATGACGCCTTATTCCTTGCTGTGGGACCTCTCTCCTCTGTCTGCGTGCTGGGGCCTAAATAACTGAAAGTGGCCTTCTCCAGTGGTGGGTGATATGACGCCTTATTCCTTGCTGTGGGACCTCTCTCCTCTGTCTGGGTGCTGAGGCCTAAATAACTGAAAGTTGCCTTCTCCAGTGGTGGGTGACATGACACCTGATTCCTTGCTGTGGGACCTCTCTCCTCTGTCTGGGTGCTGGGGCCTAAATAACTGAAAGTGGCCTTCTCCAGTGGTGGGTGATATGATGCCTTATTCCTTGCTGTGGGACCTCTCTCCTCTGTCTGGGTGCTGGGGCCTAAATAACTGAAAGTGGCCTTCTCCAGTGGTGGGTGATATGACGCCTTATTCCTTGCTGTGGGACCTCTCTCCTCTGTCTGGGTGCTGGGGCCTAAATAACTGGAAGTGGCCTTCTACAGTGGTGGGTGATATGATGCCTTATTCCTTGCTGTGGGACATCTCTCCTCTGTGTGGGTGCTGGGCCTAAATAACTGAAAGTGGCCTTCTCCAGTGGTGGTTGATATGACGCCTTATTCCTTGCTGTGGGACCTCTCTCCTCTGTCTGAGTGCTGGGGCCTAAATAACTGAAAGTGGCCTTCTCCAGTGGTGGGTCATATGACGCCTTATTCCTTGCTGTGGGGCCTCTCTCCTCTGTCTGGGTGCTTGGCCTAAATAACTGAAAGTGGCCTTCTCCAGTGGTGGGTGACATGACACCTGATTCCTTGCTGTGGGACCTCTCTCCTCTGTCTGGGTGCTGGGGCCTAAATAACTGAAAGTGGCCTTCTACAGTGGTGGGTGATATGATGCCTTATTCCTTGCTGTGGGACCTCTCATCCTCTGTCTTCTTGCTAGGGCCTAAATAACTGAAAGTGGCCTTCTCCAGTGGTGGGTGATATGACGCCTTATTCCTTGCTGTGGGACCTCTCTCCTCTGTCTGGGTGCTGAGGCCTAAATAACTAAAAGTTGCCTTCTCCAGTGGTGGGTGACATGACACCTGATTCCTTGCTGTGGGACCTCTCTCCTCTGTCTGGGTGCTGGGGCCTAAATAACTGTAAGTGGCCTTCTACAGTGGTGGGTGATATGATGCCTTATTCCTTGCAGTGGGACCTCTGTCCTCTGTCTGAGTGCTGGGCCCTAAATAACTGAAAGTGGCCTTCTCCAGTGTTGGGTGATATGACGCCTTTTTCCTTGCTGTGGGCCTCTCTCCTCTGTCTGCGTGCTGGGGCCTAAATAACTGAAAGTGGCCTTCTCCAGTGTTGGGTGATATGACGCCTTATTCCTTGCTGTGGGCCTCTCTCCTCTGTCTGCGTGCTGGGGCCTAATTAACTGAAAGTGGCCTTCTCCAGTGGTGGGTGATATGACGCCTTATTCCTTGCTGTGGGACCTCTCTCCTCTGTCTGGGTGCTGAGGCCTAAATAACTAAAAGTTGCCTTCTCCAGTGGTGGGTGACATGACACCTGATTCCTTGCTGTGGGACCTCTCTCCTCTGTCTGGGTGCTGGGGCCTAAATAACTGGAAGTGGCCTTCTACAGTGGTGGGTGATATGATGCCTTATTCCTTGCTGTGGGACCTCTGTCCTCTGTCTGAGTGCTGGGCCTAAATAACTGAAAGTGACCTTCTCCAGTGGTGGGTGATATGACGCCTTATTCCTTGCTGTGGGCCTCTCTCCTCTGCCTGCGTGCTGGGGCCTAATTAACTGAAAGTGGCCTTCTCCAGTGGTGGGTGATATGACGCCTTATTCCTTGCTGTGGGACCTCTCTCCTCTGTCTGGGTGCTGGGGCCTAAATAACTGAAAGTGGCCTTCTCCAGTGGTGGGTGACATGACACCTGATTCCTTGCTGTGGGACCTCTCTCCTCTGTCTGGGTGCTGGGGCCTAAATAACTGAAAGTGGCCTTCTACAGTGGTGGGTGATAAGATGCCTTATTCCTTGCTGTGGGACCTCTCATCTCTGTCTTCTTGCTAGGGCCTAAATAACTGAAAGTGGCCTTCTCCAGTGGTGGGTGATATGACGCCTTATTCCTTGCTGTGGGACCTCTCTCCTCTGTCTGGGTGCTGAGGCCTAAATAACTAAAAGTTGCCTTCTCCAGTGGTGGGTGACATGACACCTGATTCCTTGCTGTGGGACCTCTCTCCTCTGTCTGGGTGCTGGGGCCTAAATAACTGTAAGTGGCCTTCTACAGTGGTGGGTGATATGATGCCTTATTCCTTGCAGTGGGACCTCTGTCCTCTGTCTGAGTGCTGGGCCCTAAATAACTGAAAGTGGCCTTCTCCAGTGTTGGGTGATATGACGCCTTTTTCCTTGCTGTGGGCCTCTCTCCTCTGTCTGCGTGCTGGGGCCTAAATAACTGAAAGTGGCCTTCTCCAGTGTTGGGTGATATGACGCCTTATTCCTTGCTGTGGGCCTCTCTCCTCTGTCTGCGTGCTGGGGCCTAATTAACTGAAAGTGGCCTTCTCCAGTGGTGGGTGATATGACGCCTTATTCCTTGCTGTGGGACCTCTCTCCTCTGTCTGGGTGCTGAGGCCTAAATAACTAAAAGTTGCCTTCTCCAGTGGTGGGTGACATGACACCTGATTCCTTGCTGTGGGACCTCTCTCCTCTGTCTGGGTGCTGGGGCCTAAATAACTGGAAGTGGCCTTCTACAGTGGTGGGTGATATGATGCCTTATTCCTTGCTGTGGGACCTCTGTCCTCTGTCTGAGTGCTGGGCCCTAAATAACTGAAAGTGACCTTCTCCAGTGGTGGGTGATATGATGCCTTATTCCTTGCTGTGGGCCTCTCTCCTCTGCCTGCGTGCTGGGGCCTAATTAACTGAAAGTGGCCTTCTCCAGTGGTGGGTGATATGACGCCTTATTCCTTGCTGTCGGACCTCTCTCCTCTGTCTGGGTGCTGAGGCCTAAATAACTGAAAGTTGCCTTCTCCAGTGTTGGGTGACATGACACCTGATTCCTTGCTGTGGGACCTCTCTCCTCTGTCTGGGTGCTGGGGCCTAAATAACTGAAAGTGGCCTTCTCCAGTGGTGGGTGATATGACGCCTTATTCCTTGCTGTGGGCCTCTCTCCTCTGTCTGCGTGCTGGGGCCTAATTAACTGAAAGTGGCCTTCTCCAGTGGTGGGTGATATGACGCCTTATTCCTTGCTGTGGGACCTCTCTCCTCTGTCTGGGTGCTGAGGCCTAAATAACTAAAAGTTGCCTTCTCCAGTGGTGGGTGACATGACACCTGATTCCTTGCTGTGGGACCTCTCTCCTCTGTCTGGGTGCTGGGGCCTAAATAACTGGAAGTGGCCTTCTACAGTGGTGGGTGATATGATACCTTATTCCTTGCAGTGGGACCTCTGTCCTCTGTCTGAGTGCTGGGCCCTAAATAACTGAAAGTGGCCTTCTCCAGTGTTGGGTGATATGACGCCTTATTCCTTGCTGTGGGCCTCTCTCCTCTGTCTGCGTGCTGGGGCCTAATTAACTGAAAGTGGCCTTCTCCAGTGGTGGGTGATATGACGCCTTATTCCTTGCTGTGGGACCTCTCTCCTCTGTCTGGGTGCTGAGGCCTAAATAACTAAAAGTTGCATTCTCCAGTGGTGGGTGACATGACACCTGATTCCTTGCTGTGGGACCTCTCTCCTCTGTCTGGGTGCTGGGGCCTAAATAACTGGAAGTGGCCTTCTACAGTGGTGGGTGATATGATGCCTTATTCCTTGCTGTGGGACCTCTCTCCTCTGTTTGGGTGCTGGGCCTAAATAACTGAAAGTGGCCTTCTCCAGTGGTGGTTGATATGACGTTTTTTCCTTGCTGTGGGCCTCTCTCCTCTATCTAGGTGCTGAGGCCTAAATAACTGAAAGTGGCCTTCTCCAGTGGTGGGTGATATGACGCCTTATTCCTTGCTGTGAGCCTCTCTCCTCTGTCTGCGTGCTGGGGCCTAATTAACTGGAAGTGGCCTTCTCCAGTGGTGGGTGATATGACGCCTTATTCCTTGCTGTGGGACCTCTCTCCTCTGTCTGGGTGCTGAGGCCTAAATAACTGAAAGTTGCCTTCTCCAGTGGTGGGTGACATGACACCTGATTCCTTGCTGTGGGACCTCTCTCCTCTGTCTGGGTGCTGGGTCCTAAATAACTGAAAGTTACCTTCTCCAGTGGTGGGTGATATGACGCCTTATTCCTTGCTGTGGGCCTCTCTCCTCTGTCTGCGTGCTGGGGCCTAATTAACTGAAAGTGGCCTACTCCAGTGGTGGGTGATATGACGCCTTATTCCTTGCTTTGGGACCTCTCTCCTATGTCTGGGTGCTGGGGCCTAAATAACTGGAAGTGGCCTTCTACAGTGGTGGGTGACATGATGCCTTATTCCTTGCTGTGGGACCTCTCTCCTCTGTCTGGGTGCTGGGCCTAAATAACTGAAAGTGGCCTTATCCAGTGGTGGTTGATATGACGCCATTTTCCTTGCTGTGGGTAATCTTTCCTCTATCTGGGTGCTGAGGCCTAAATAACTGAAAGTTGCCTTCTCCAGTGTTGGGTGACATGACACCTGATTCCTTGCTGTGGGACCTCTCTCCTTTGTCTGGGTGTTGGGGCCTAATTAACTGAAAGTGGCCTTCTCCAGTGGTGGGTGATATGACGCCTTATTCCTTGCTGTGGGACCTCTCTCCTCTGTCTGGGTGCTGAGGCCTAAATAACTAAAAGTTGCCTTCTCCAGTGGTGGGTGACATGACACCTGATTCCTTGCTGTGGGACCTCTCTCCTCTGTCTGGGTGCTGGGGCCTAAATAACTGGAAGTGGCCTTCTACAGTGGTGGGTGATATGATGCCTTATTCCTTGCTGTGGGACCTCTCTCCTCTGTCTGAGTGCTGGGCCCTAAATAACTGAAAGTGACCTTCTCCAGTGGTGGGTGATATGATGCCTTATTCCTTGCTGTGGGCCTCTCTCCTCTGCCTGCGTGCTGGGGCCTAATTAACTGAAAGTGGCCTTCTCCAGTGGTGGGTGATATGACGCCATATTCCTTGCTGTCGGACCTCTCTCCTCTGACTGGGTGCTGAGGCCTAAATAACTGAAAGTTGCCTTCTCCAGTGTTGGGTGACATGACACCTGATTTCTTGCTGTGGGACCTCTCTCCTCTGTCTGGGTGCTGGGGCCTAAATAACTGGAAGTGGCCTTCTACAGTGGTGGGTGATATGATGCCTTATTCCTTTCTGTGGGACCTCTCTCCTCTGTCTGAGTGCTGGGCCCTAAATAACTGAAAGTGACCTTCTCCAGTGGTGGGTGATATGATGCCTTATTCCTTGCTGTGGGACCTCTCTCCTCTGTCTGGGTGCTGGGGCCTAAATAACTGGAAGTGGCCTTCTACAGTGGTGGGTGATATGATGCCTTATTCCTTGCTGTGGGACATCTCTCCTCTGTGTGGGTGCTGGGCCTAAATAACTGAAAGTGGCCTTCTCCAGTGGTGGTTGATATGACGCCTTATTCCTTGCTGTGGGACCTCTCTCCTCTGTCTGAGTGCTGGGGCCTAAATAACTGAAAGTGGCCTTCTCCAGTGGTGGGTCATATGACGCCTTATTCCTTGCTGTGGGGCCTCTCTCCTCTGTCTGGGTGCTTGGCCTAAATAACTGAAAGTGGCCTTCTCCAGTGGTGGGTGACATGACACCTGATTCCTTGCTGTGGGACCTCTCTCCTCTGTCTGGGTGCTGGGGCCTAAATAACTGAAAGTGGCCTTCTACAGTGGTGGGTGATAAGATGCCTTATTCCTTGCTGTGGGACCTCTCATCTCTGTCTTCTTGCTAGGGCCTAAATAACTGAAAGTGGCCTTCTCCAGTGGTGGGTGATATGACGCCTTATTCCTTGCTGTGGGACCTCTCTCCTCTGTCTGGGTGCTGAGGCCTAAATAACTAAAAGTTGCCTTCTCCAGTGGTGGGTGACATGACACCTGATTCCTTGCTGTGGGACCTCTCTCCTCTGTCTGGGTGCTGGGGCCTAAATAACTGTAAGTGGCCTTCTACAGTGGTGGGTGATATGATGCCTTATTCCTTGCAGTGGGACCTCTGTCCTCTGTCTGAGTGCTGGGCCCTAAATAACTGAAAGTGGCCTTCTCCAGTGTTGGGTGATATGACGCCTTTTTCCTTGCTGTGGGCCTCTCTCCTCTGTCTGCGTGCTGGGGCCTAAATAACTGAAAGTGGCCTTCTCCAGTGTTGGGTGATATGACGCCTTATTCCTTGCTGTGGGCCTCTCTCCTCTGTCTGCGTGCTGGGGCCTAATTAACTGAAAGTGGCCTTCTCCAGTGGTGGGTGATATGACGCCTTATTCCTTGCTGTGGGACCTCTCTCCTCTGTCTGGGTGCTGAGGCCTAAATAACTAAAAGTTGCCTTCTCCAGTGGTGGGTGACATGACACCTGATTCCTTGCTGTGGGACCTCTCTCCTCTGTCTGGGTGCTGGGGCCTAAATAACTGGAAGTGGCCTTCTACAGTGGTGGGTGATATGATGCCTTATTCCTTGCTGTGGGACCTCTGTCCTCTGTCTGAGTGCTGGGCCCTAAATAACTGAAAGTGACCTTCTCCAGTGGTGGGTGATATGATGCCTTATTCCTTGCTGTGGGCCTCTCTCCTCTGCCTGCGTGCTGGGGCCAAATTAACTGAAAGTGGCCTTCTCCAGTGGTGGGTGATATGACGCCTTATTCTTTGCTGTCGGACCTCTCTCCTCTGTCTGGGTGCTGGGGCCTAAATAACTGAAATTGGCCTTCTCCAGTGGTGGGTGACATGACACCTGATTCCTTGCTGTTTGACCTCTCTCCTCTGTCTGGGTGCTTGGCCTAAATAACTGAAAGTGGCCTTCTACAGTGGTGTGTGATAAGATGCCTTATTCCTTGCTGTGGGACCTCTCATCTCTGTCTTCTTGCTAGGGCCTAAATAACTGAAAGTGGCCTTCTCCAGTGGTGGGTGATATGACGCCATATTCCTTGCAGTCGGACCTCTCTCATCTGTCTGGGTGCTGAGGCATAAATAACTAAAAGTTGCCTTTTCCAGTGGTGGGTGACATGACACCTGATTCCTTGCTGTGGGACCTCTCTCCTCTGTCTGGGTGCTGGGGCCTAAATAACTGTAAGTGGCCTTCTACAGTGGTGGGTGATATGATGCCTTATTCCTTGCAGTGGGACCTCTGTCCTCTGTCTGAGTGCTGGGCCCTAAAAAACTGAAAGTGGCCTTCTCCAGTGTTGGGTGATATGACGCCTTTTTCCTTGCTGTGGGCCTCTCTCCTCTGTCTGCGTGCTGGGGCCTAAATAACTGAAAGTGGCCTTCTCCAGTGTTGGGTGATATGACGCCTTATTCCTTGCTGTGGGCCTCTCTCCTCTGTCTGCGTGCTGGGGCCTAATTAACTGAAAGTGGCCTTCTCCAGTGGTGGGTGATATGACGCCTTATTCCTTGCTGTGGGACCTCTCTCCTCTGTCTGGGTGCTGAGGCCTAAATAACTAAAAGTTGCCTTCTCCAGTGGTGGGTGACATGACACCTGATTCCTTGCTGTGGGACCTCTCTCCTCTGTCTGGGTGCTGGGGCCTAAATAACTGGAAGTGGCCTTCTACAGTGGTGGGTGATATGATGCCTTATTCCTTGCTGTGGGACCTCTGTCCTCTGTCTGAGTGCTGGGCCCTAAATAACTGAAAGTGACCTTCTCCAGTGGTGGGTGATATGATGCCTTATTCCTTGCTGTGGGCCTCTCTCCTCTGCCTGCGTGCTGGGGCCTAATTAACTGAAAGTGGCCTTCTCCAGTGGTGGGTGATATGACGCCTTATTCCTTGCTGTCGGACCTCTCTCCTCTGTCTGGGTGCTGAGGCCTAAATAACTGAAAGTTGCCTTCTCCAGTGTTGGGTGACATGACACCTGATTCCTTGCTGTGGGACCTCTCTCCTCTGTCTGGGTGCTGGGGCCTAAATAACTGAAAGTGGCCTTCTCCAGTGGTGGGTGATATGACGCCTTATTCCTTGCTGTGGGCCTCTCTCCTCTGTCTGCGTGCTGGGGCCTAATTAACTGAAAGTGGCCTTCTCCAGTGGTGGGTGATATGACGCCTTATTCCTTGCTGTGGGACCTCTCTCCTCTGTCTGGGTGCTGAGGCCTAAATAACTAAAAGTTGCCTTCTCCAGTGGTGGGTGACATGACACCTGATTCCTTGCTGTGGGACCTCTCTCCTCTGTCTGGGTGCTGGGGCCTAAATAACTGGAAGTGGCCTTCTACAGTGGTGGGTGATATGATGCCTTATTCCTTGCAGTGGGACCTCTGTCCTCTGTCTGAGTGCTGGGCCCTAAATAACTGAAAGTGGCCTTCTCCAGTGTTGGGTGATATGACGCCTTATTCCTTGCTGTGGGCCTCTCTCCTCTGTCTGCGTGCTGGGGCCTAATTAACTGAAAGTGGCCTTCTCCAGTGGTGGGTGATATGACGCCTTATTCCTTGCTGTGGGACCTCTCTCCTCTGTCTGGGTGCTGAGGCCTAAATAACTAAAAGTTGCATTCTCCAGTGGTGGGTGACATGACACCTGATTCCTTGCTGTGGGACCTCTCTCCTCTGTCTGGGTGCTGGGGCCTAAATAACTGGAAGTGGCCTTCTACAGTGGTGGGTGATATGATGCCTTATTCCTTGCTGTGGGACCTCTCTCCTCTGTTTGGGTGCTGGGCCTAAATAACTGAAAGTGGCCTTCTCCAGTGGTGGTTGATATGACGTTTTTTCCTTGCTGTGGGCCTCTCTCCTCTATCTAGGTGCTGAGGCCTAAATAACTGAAAGTGGCCTTCTCCAGTGGTGGGTGATATGACGCCTTATTCCTTGCTGTGAGCCTCTCTCCTCTGTCTGCGTGCTGGGGCCTAATTAACTGGAAGTGGCCTTCTCCAGTGGTGGGTGATATGACGCCTTATTCCTTGCTGTGGGACCTCTCTCCTCTGTCTGGGTGCTGAGGCCTAAATAACTGAAAGTTGCCTTCTCCAGTGGTGGGTGACATGACACCTGATTCCTTGCTGTGGGACCTCTCTCCTCTGTCTGGGTGCTGGGTCCTAAATAACTGAAAGTTACCTTCTCCAGTGGTGGGTGATATGACGCCTTATTCCTTGCTGTGGGCCTCTCTCCTCTGTCTGCGTGCTGGGGCCTAATTAACTGAAAGTGGCCTACTCCAGTGGTGGGTGATATGACGCCTTATTCCTTGCTTTGGGACCTCTCTCCTATGTCTGGGTGCTGGGGCCTAAATAACTGGAAGTGGCCTTCTACAGTGGTGGGTGACATGATGCCTTATTCCTTGCTGTGGGACCTCTCTCCTCTGTCTGGGTGCTGGGCCTAAATAACTAAAAGTGGCCTTATCCAGTGGTGGTTGATATGACGCCATTTTCCTTGCTGTGGGTAATCTTTCCTCTATCTGGGTGCTGAGGCCTAAATAACTGAAAGTTGCCTTCTCCAGTGTTGGGTGACATGACACCTGATTCCTTGCTGTGGGACCTCTCTCCTTTGTCTGGGTGTTGGGGCCTAATTAACTGAAAGTGGCCTTCTCCAGTGGTGGGTGATATGACGCCTTATTCCTTGCTGTGGGACCTCTCTCCTCTGTCTGGGTGCTGAGGCCTAAATAACTAAAAGTTGCCTTCTCCAGTGGTGGGTGACATGACACCTGATTCCTTGCTGTGGGACCTCTCTCCTCTGTCTGGGTGCTGGGGCCTAAATAACTGAAAGTGGCCTTCTCCAGTGGTGGGTGATATGATGCCTTATTCCTTGCTGTGGGACCTCTCTCCTCTGTCTGAGTGCTGGGGCCTAAATAACTGAAAGTGGCCTTCTCCAGTGGTGGGTGATATGACGCCTTATTCCTTGCTGTGGGACCTCTCTCCTCTGTCTGGGTGCTGAGGCCTAAATAACTGAAAGTTGCCTTCTCCAGTGGTGGGTGACATGACACCTGATTCCTTGCTGTGGGACCTCTCTCCTCTGTCTGGGTGCTGGGGCCTAAATAACTGGAAGTGGCCTTCTACAGTGGTGGGTGATATGATGCCTTATTCCTTGCTGTGGGACCTCTCTCCTCTGTCTGAGTGCTGGGCCCTAAATAACTGAAAGTGACCTTCTCCAGTGGTGGGTGATATGATGCCTTATTCCTTGCTGTGGGCCTCTCTCCTCTGCCTGCGTGCTGGGGCCTAATTAACTGAAAGTGGCCTTCTCCAGTGGTGGGTGATATGACGCCATATTCCTTGCTGTCGGACCTCTCTCCTCTGTCTGGGTGCTGAGGCCTAAATAACTGAAAGTTGCCTTCTCCAGTGTTGGGTGACATGACACCTGATTCCTTGCTGTGGGACCTCTCTCCTCTGTCTGGGTGCTGGGGCCTAAATAACTGGAAGTGGCCTTCTCCAGTGGTGGGTGATATGACGCCTTATTCCTTGCTGTGGGACCTCTCTCCTCTGTCTGAGTGCTGGGGCCTAAATAACTGAAAGTGGCCTTCTCCAGTGGTGGGTGATATGACGCCTTATTCCTTGCTGTGGGACCTCTCTCCTCTGTCTGGGTGCTGGGGCCTAAATAACTGGAAGTGGCCTTCTACAGTGGTGGGTGATATGATGCCTTATTCCTTGCTGTGGGACATCTCTCCTCTGTCTGGGTGCTGGGCCTAAATAACTGAAAGTGGCCTTCTCCAGTGGTGGTTGATATGACGCCTTTTTCCTTGCTGTGGGACCTCTCTCCTCTGTCTGAGTGCTGGGGCCTAAATAACTGAAAGTGGCCTTCTCCAGTGGTGGGTCATATGACGCCTTATTCCTTGCTGTGGGGCCTCTCTCCTCTGTCTGGGTGCTTGGCCTAAATAACTGAAAGTGGCCTTCTCCAGTGGTGGGTGACATGACACCTGATTCCTTGCTGTGGGACCTCTCTCCTCTGTCTGGGTGCTGGGGCCTAAATAACTGAAAGTGGCCTTCTACAGTGGTGGGTGATAAGATGCCTTATTCCTTGCTGTGGGACCTCTCATCTCTGTCTTCTTGCTAGGGCCTAAATAACTGAAAGTGGCCTTCTCCAGTGGTGGGTGATATGACGCCTTATTCCTTGCTGTGGGACCTCTCTCCTCTGTCTGGGTGCTGAGGCCTAAATAACTAAAAGTTGCCTTCTCCAGTGGTGGGTGACATGACACCTGATTCCTTGCTGTGGGACCTCTCTCCTCTGTCTGGGTGCTGGGGCCTAAATAACTGTAAGTGGCCTTCTACAGTGGTGGGTGATATGATGCCTTATTCCTTGCAGTGGGACCTCTGTCCTCTGTCTGAGTGCTGGGCCCTAAATAACTGAAAGTGGCCTTCTCCAGTGTTGGGTGATATGACGCCTTTTTCCTTGCTGTGGGCCTCTCTCCTCTGTCTGCGTGCTGGGGCCTAAATAACTGAAAGTGGCCTTCTCCAGTGTTGGGTGATATGACGCCTTATTCCTTGCTGTGGGCCTCTCTCCTCTGTCTGCGTGCTGGGGCCTAATTAACTGAAAGTGGCCTTCTCCAGTGGTGGGTGATATGACGCCTTATTCCTTGCTGTGGGACCTCTCTCCTCTGTCTGGGTGCTGAGGCCTAAATAACTAAAAGTTGCCTTCTCCAGTGGTGGGTGACATGACACCTGATTCCTTGCTGTGGGACCTCTCTCCTCTGTCTGGGTGCTGGGGCCTAAATAACTGGAAGTGGCCTTCTACAGTGGTGGGTGATATGATGCCTTATTCCTTGCTGTGGGACCTCTGTCCTCTGTCTGAGTGCTGGGCCCTAAATAACTGAAAGTGACCTTCTCCAGTGGTGGGTGATATGATGCCTTATTCCTTGCTGTGGGCCTCTCTCCTCTGCCTGCGTGCTGGGGCCTAATTAACTGAAAGTGGCCTTCTCCAGTGGTGGGTGATATGACGCCTTATTCCTTGCTGTCGGACCTCTCTCCTCTGTCTGGGTGCTGAGGCCTAAATAACTGAAAGTTGCCTTCTCCAGTGTTGGGTGACATGACACCTGATTCCTTGCTGTGGGACCTCTCTCCTCTGTCTGGGTGCTGGGGCCTAAATAACTGAAAGTGGCCTTCTACAGTGGTGGGTGATATGATGCCTTATTCCTTGCTGTGGGACCTCTCATCCTCTGTCTGCGTGCTGGGGCCTAAATAACTGAAAGTGGCCTTCTCCAGTGGTGGGTGATATGACGCCTTATTCCTTGCTGTGGGACCTCTCTCCTCTGTCTGGGTGCTGAGGCCTAAATAACTAAAAGTTGCCTTCTCCAGTGGTGGGTGACATGACACCTGATTCCTTGCTGTGGGACCTCTCTCCTCTGTCTGGGTGCTGGGGCCTAAATAACTGGAAGTGGCCTTCTACAGTGGTGGGTGATATGATGCCTTATTCCTTGCAGTGGGACCTCTGTCCTCTGTCTGAGTGCTGGGCCCTAAATAACTGAAAGTGGCCTTCTCCAGTGTTGGGTGATATGACGCCTTATTCCTTGCTGTGGGCCTCTCTCCTCTGTCTGCGTGCTGGGGCCTAAATAACTGAAAGTGGCCTTCTCCAGTGGTGGGTGATATGACGCCTTATTCCTTGCTGTGGGCCTCTCTCCTCTGTCTGCGTGCTGGGGCCTAATTAACTGAAAGTGGCCTTCTCCAGTGGTGGGTGATATGACGCCTTATTCCTTGCTGTGGGACCTCTCTCCTCTGTCTGGGTGCTGAGGCCTAAATAACTAAAAGTTGCCTTCTCCAGTGGTGGGTGACATGACACCTGATTCCTTGCTGTGGGACCTCTCTCCTCTGTCTGGGTGCTGGGGCCTAAATAACTGGAAGTGGCCTTCTCCAGTGGTGGGTGATATGATGCCTTATTCCTTGCTGTGGGACCTCTCTCCTCTGTCTGAGTGCTGGGCCCTAAATAACTGAAAGTGGCCTTCTCCAGTGGTGGGT